>JARGYV010092453.1:0-11838 GCA_029532675.1 Ornithodoros moubata
TCTCTCTCTCTCTCTCTCTCTCTCTCTCTCTCTCTCTCTCTCTCTCTCTCTCTCTCTCTCTCTCTCTCTCTCTCTCTCTCTCTCTCTCTCTATGTGTATAGACGACTCTTTTAGATGTCTAACAGCAGCGCACGTCTACATGATGGACGAAATTAAGCCTTTAAACTTTGGCGCTTTGCTTTACCTCTGTGTAAGCAGCATTCCTTAGACGTCTGAAGATAGCTACATAATACAAGTGCACAGATTTATGACAGTATTTACGTATGGGTTCAAAGTGGATCCAAGAACGGATTAAAGGTACGGGGGAGATGTCTACAAAAAGGCATAAATGAGATATAATTTTGGAGATTATGGCTAAAACGTGTCTAACTGGGGGCTCAGGTGTAACCTAAATCCCGGCCGAATTTAGGTATAATATGTCTATAAACAGTCTATTAGTCTTCTAGAGATGGAAATGTTTTCCGCCTCCTTTAAGCGTAACAATAACTGTTCTGAGGAGTGTCTATCGAACGGATTACAGACTTGGACCGACGTTTACAAGACATCTCGAGTTGCTAGGTCTAGACCCAGTCCAGACGTTTACTATCTCACCGTGCGGTGCCTGCGCACTTAAAATTTTCAGGCTGGTTCCTAACTCACTCCCTTCAGGGTGTTTTATTACACACTTCCAAGGGTGTCTTCACTACTTAAACACCCCATGACAGAGCTGTAGCATAAAAGTACCCAGACAACTATAAAACATACGAAGTTGGATATACCAAATGTCCCCACGATACGTGCTTGAGAAAAGTTTCTTTATTCTTTATTTATTTATTTATACTTTTGTGATTTTTTTTTCTTTTAAGAGTGGTCATCTCCGCTGATGTCACTAACCCGAACTAGCGTTTATATCTATCAATAATGCAAATGATTATTAAAATTACAAATGATTGATATGGGTAGTAACGAATATTTAAATGTATACGTCTTTTAAATGTACTAATAAACCGCAATGGTGAAAATTATAAAAAAAAGAAAAGTCTGAAAATGCCTATTAACTATCTAGTAATATTACCTGTACATCGAAAGTATTTGATTGAAAACTGTTACATAGGTCAGAACTAGAAGGCTGAAGAATATTAAATATAATTTTTTACCACAGCACACACGGTGACCCGGCCAGTGCGAATAAGAACAGATACATTAGTATATGCTTCATTCGTACGTTCACTTTGGGGCCATTTCCACAAAAAGAAGCAGGTGTCAGGGTGTGCACAGAAGCATTATCAGTCATGAGGAGCGAAGAATATTGTGAATTTCTCTTCTTCCGAATCGATCGTTAAGATGTTAAATAACGTGTTTTCCACTGGCTTCACCTTCAAACATGTCTGTAACATTGCCTTCATGGAAGGTCCGTCGGTTGCAAGTTGCTATATCCAGATCACAACCATGATGTGACATCCGTGAGATGTAGTAGAATGGACCATAAGCAGATATTCCTTTTCCACGATCTGTGGGCCATAGCGGGAATATGTGTGAAAGGATATCCATTTTCTAATGTTGTATGTATGTTATAGAGATATCCCAACTGGGAGGTTGACCTTCGGCCCAAATTTGGATAACCAGTTTATTTTATTTTATTACAAATTTGGGTAACCATGGTTGTCTGGGGGGTCTCGGGTATACATGCGTGTGGACATTAAGTCTGCAACTGCACTTCAATACTTCAACAAACAGACAAGAGTGTGCATTGTTTCCCTATGCTTTTGCACAAGGAGTTCCCCATGTCTCTGCATGGGGTGTAACAAGTGTGTATTTTAAACAATTACACCCAGGAAAAGGGTGTAATGACAAGCAGGGGTGTTTTTCATGCATAACACCCTTGTAACACCCACTTTACACTCTTACGGGTGTGAAAATTTTAAGTGTGTGAGATACAGCGTGCCGTGTTTTCGGCGTACGTTAAAAAACTCTCAGGTGGACAAAATTCATTACTTAATTAACACCTATCGGCCACAGTGATGTAGATAATGATTACTGTTGTCTGGCGACGCAAAGTCCCGAATTATTATTATTATTATTATCATAGTTTCGTTCAACGGTGCGCTCGTTATTTTGCCTGTCATGCTGCTGCTTGCATTCATTTCCCATCGATGACTGAAAGGCGATTGTAACTGTAAAGCGAAATGTAGAGTCTGCGTGCTTTGTTTCTTCGTTTTTACGTGAATTCGCTGGGAGACGAATACAATACTATATATTAACTATTTATCTGTTAAAATTTCACCAAGCACGAACGTGAAGATGTGCTTGATGTCGGATTGGGATGGCAAACGGTTACAAGGCGACTGCCAACACCTTGCTTTTTACACGGAGATGACGTCCTTTGGTGTGTATTTAGCAAATGTTGATACTATATACATGCAATCATTCGAGATCAATTAAAGAAAGGAAAAACAAAAGAAGGAAACATGCGGTGCTCTTGGGAAGTTATTGAAGAAAATGTATGCTTCACAGGGAACAACCTCCACGTGGCAGTCTATTGTAGAGTCTCAAATTTTCTCGCAAAATGAAATCGAAATTAGTCGCTTTAGCCAGAAGCACATGTCCCGCAAACTTATAGAGAATATCCAGCTTCTATACAGCGGCCAGAACTCGTTACGTTTCAGAAATGCTGAAAGCATGCATCACCGTGCCATCTAGAATCAACATGGCAAAATCAGGTGTGCCTGATTTGCGTCTACAGCACACGGTGGCAGCAGCAACGATCATGCCACGGCGGCTGCCACCGGGTACGAGGAAACATAGAGAATAGCGTGTGTGAGGTTCAAAATATTGTGGTTCTCATGAAAAGGGGTCTTGACATCTACATAATAACCTACAGGTGACGCCTTGGCAAGTTTTTCTACGACTCTTGACCATGTATTCCCTGGATGATGCCTTACAAAGTTACCGTGGACGGGATGGCATTCTGCGTACTGTGGGCTACGCATGTTTATTGGCTGGCGGACTGACGAGTGAGAACACATCGAAGAAGTTCCATACAGTGAGCTCCGAAATCAGTCAATGCAGGGTCATCTTACGCTTTCTGGACGATTGGCCCATGCTAAAGTACAGCATGGAATACGGAGTCGGAAAAGGTGTAAGTGTAACGTCAAGCCAGTCTGTGTTCTAAATCATGCAATGGAGTTGCGAAACGAATATCGCTGAGATCGTTTCTGTTACTGCAATTTCTGTTCAAACGTATTCCGCACGTTTTATACACAGTTCACAGCAAATCACCATAACACCGTGGTACTACGTTAGAAGCACTGCATGGTCAAAGAGGAAAGCTATGCACAAGAAACGTGTGCTTGGTAAACGGTTGGGAAAGTGGTGGTAGCGGTACGGCCGAGTGGCGGCTGAGTGCTGTTGATGTCGATGCTGCTTGCCGTAGTTGGCCTTTTTAAGGGCGGGCGACTTCACAATAACACAGGGGGCAGATACGTTCCAGGCGTGCTACAGCCCTACCGGTGGTAAAATTCTATTGCACATCCTTAGATTCTTGACACCAGGGGTGGACGTTTAGCCCCTCTTGACCGTGCTGTAGGGCTTGGCATGCAGCAGTGGGATTTCTGTGGGGGGCACCTCGGGTGTATACGTACTGCAAGGTTACGTTTGCTCACTCGCTTTTTTTAACCCTGCAGAAGGGAAACAAATGATGTTTTTGTTCAGTGGTTGCTGGAGATTTGATTTGGCATTGTAAACGGGAACCCAGAAATCAGACGATGTCAATGCCTCCTCCTATATTCAAGGGCATACCGCGAGGCTATCATATGGTCAAGCAAGTAACCTGACAGGGAGATACATAAGAAGATGTTCAAGGGCTCATAGCTTGGATGCTTACATTTCCTTCTTTGTGTAGTTCCTGACCTGGTACATTTAAATTATTTTCGTGGAGGGAAAGATTTCCTAGCCAAAAAGGTAAAATTACTTTCAGAGATTAGCTATACGACTTAGAGCATAGGGTTATATTCAAGACTAATGAAATTTTTACAGAAGCGGGCATTTCAATGGGCAACACCGGAGGCCATCAACAACACTTATTTGACTCGTTCTCTTCGCTCCAGACTTTACTCTTCCTCTAGATATTACCAAGTCCTAATACTGCTTATCTACCATATATACTATGTTTAAGATAATTAACATTACGTCATGGATTCCACCAGTTTTAGGGGATCGTACGGCGCTTGCGCGCTGGTAGAAAACAAATAAGCTGCACGTGCACGGCTGGAACGCCTAAAAAGGCACAGAAGTAGCGAGCATATCAGTGACGAATGCAAACCAAACACGCGGAGACTACCGAGCACGCGTGCTTGTTTTCCACCGGTCCGACTGCTAGAGACGAGGCCGTGAGAGAGCGCCACTTCCAAGAAAAATTGTGGATTGTTTTTCATGCTGTGTCGGGCGAAGGTGCAACTGAGTGCAGAAAAGATGAAGGTTGTGTTCGTCGTCGGCAACTGCCCTAGATATGTTGTCCAAGGTCTGCAAGCCATACAGCTGGAGTTTCTGCCAGCCAATACCTCTCCATTCATTCAATCCATAGACCAGGGAGGAGGCCGATTCAACAATGCAAACGTTGAAGGTTTTTTTTTTTTCTTTATTTCCGCATGAGAAAGGTTCTGCACTCTCTGTGACTTCCCTGTCCATTAAAATCTCGGTAAACGGAAATCGCTTAAACGAAAGTGCCGCTTCGAGGGACAGTCTGATTCTGCACACACTCCGCGAAAACACTCTCATATGGTATTAAACGGTTTACACAACAACTGTGCTAAACATCTTGAAAAATCTTGTACTTGGTAACCAGTCACGATGTTTTTATTATTATTATTATTTTTTTTTCGGTCACAACGGTCGCTCTTATAAGCCGCGGCGAGCCCGCTACTCCCCTGCACCGTGAAGATGGTGCCGCTGGGGTGCCGCTCTCTGGGGTGACTACCGGCTCTCTGTCGCATGATGTTGACGTACCTGCAGGACGGCGCAGACGGGCCGATGTGAGAGAAGGGCCAGAGCTATACGAGAGGAGAAATCAAAACCGGATATTGCGCCTGGGATGCTTTCTTTACTTTTCCTCTCCTAAGCTTTTCCGCTTTGAGCAAAGGCGGTTGGTTTGTAAAGTGCTGGACAGAGTTGCAGCCGAATGCGCGAGTACTTCAAGAATGAGTACTCCGGACCAGACTATCCCTTTAAATGGAGCAGTTGGCTCCGAGTTGCTTGGTTTGTTTCTTTAATCATTCAAGTAAGAATCTCGTGAAACTCAGAACTTTCTTTCGTCCCGTTAGATCGAACTCAAAACGGAAACTAACGGGGAAAATTGGTTGGCGCTCTTTACCATTTTCCTAGTGACATCGCTGAGTGCATCACAATCCGCATATTTCCGTTTAGCATAAATGGGCCTATTCCGCCTCGTGCACGTGAGAAATGTGATCCATCATCAAAAGAACGCAATTGTTTTTCGTGCTGTGTCGAGCGAAAGTGTACTAAGTGCAGATAATATGAAGGTTTTGTTCCTTGTTGATAACTGCCCTGGACATGGTGTTGTCTAAGGCCGTACAACCAGAGTTTCTGCCAGCCAATACCACCTGCATTGCTTCAGCCCATGAACCAGGAAGGAGGCAGACTTTCTATTTTTTTCTCAGCAAGAGAAAGATTCTGAACTCTTTCCGTGCCAGCCATAAACAGCTTTATTACAAATGTTCAGTTGGTGAATGCAGTATTGAAACAGCCTATGATTTCTTTTTTAAGTGCACAGTAAATTTATGTTTGTAAGCAAATTTGTATATAAGACAGAAATTCTTGTAAATGCCTGGGCCCCTTTTGAGGGCTCTGTTTGGCACATATCACTAGCTGGTATTTGCCAGCTCATATAGGTACCATCCAGCTGTGCATTTAACATTCCTGCTGTGCCCAAAACTACAGTCCCTCAGTAAGCGAAACTCCCGATAAACGGAACAAATGGTCCCTTCAAGTTCCGTTTAACGAGGTTGAACTATGGTTTCAAGCCGTACACGTAAAAAGTTGCAGTTTCGTTTTCGTATCGTACTACTACTGTTCAGCTTGTAATTTGTTAACGAGCTTTCACCTTACAAAATACTTGCGTTGTTGCTCTTCATCGTGTTTTATAAAAAATTCCGTTCGACTAATTCGTTTGCGTTTTGTGTTGCATCTTCTCGAAACGTCCCAGAAATGCACTAAAAGTTGCTCTGGAACGTTTTCTCGCTTTGCTTTTTTGCGTCCCAATCTGAATTCCGAATGATTCACCTTACCGTCGTCCTTTTTTTTTATTTATTTTTTATTGTGTGTGTGGCTGTTTGGAAGAGGGGGGGGGGGGCAATGTTTGCAGAAAGGTGCTGTAGCTCACGGTGTATGTGACACTCAAGCACAGTAGAGCGCTTCCTCGAAACGAGAAAGCATGGCCTTTCATCGGCCATGCGTAGTGCGCGAGCCGGGCGTCGAAGCTGAAACGTTTGTTTTGTTTGCTGCCCTCGGGCAGTTTCCAAGGTTTCTTTTCCAATGGAAGTAAGCATGGTGCTCTTGAGCAATTTAGCACTCCTGAAGTACTCTACCGAGCAATTTAGGAACGCATGCGCGTAATTATAGTGAGGGACGAGTGACACGGTGGCAGTTATCCTGTTATTCGCGTGATGCTCAGATTTTCTTTTCATTCTTCACTCACGGAAATAGCAAGCTGTCTGATCATGTTGCGAGTGTTTCTCCCACCACAATAAATACATTGTGTCCCGCTATATTCTGTTTCCTTTATCCTACGCATTTCTGTCACGTCCATAAGGAAAACGATGAGGTAATGAGGGTGACCTCATGTGTAACTTTTCTTGCTTTCTTCTCACTTCCTCTCAGAGTTTGTTAGACAGGCACGAGCTTAGTCATTCCATTCGTCTTAAAAGCAACCTTTCCACCTTTCAGAAGCACCGAGGTGGTATTCGCCTGAGCTAACATGAATCCAGTTACAGATCACAGAATACCGGTTCGCCCCGAATATTAGATAGGTTCACTATAAGTTATTTGGAGCTGGAAACGAAAGCGTAACAGTTTCTTAACCGAATGAGGGATTCAGACGAAAACAGATAATGGTTTCTGCATTCTTACTTCAATCCTTTTTATTATATTTATATATTGAAGGTGAGAGCAAGTGGGTATCTGCAGGCTTGTCACGCGATTCGCTCCCTCTTTTACTTGTGTAATTCATAATCCGATCCCATTCTAAGCAACCGTACGGCTCTCTATTTCCTTTCATAACAGAACGGGTTAACTCATTTGGCGCCTTTTGTTATATTGATGCTTCGCTAGATTGCAGTCGCGTGGCCTTTCTCATTAACCGCGGGTGACATCCCTCCTTGCAAATACACAGGCACTTGGGGTTCCAGAACAGAAATTTCTCGCTTTCGGAGTTAAGCCATATTGACTTTCTTCTTCTTTTTTCTGTTTTTTTTTCTGTTGTTCAGGAAGAAGACAACGTTCTTCGTACCATAGGAATAATAAAAAATGCTGCCGACCAACTCTTCTATCCCATGGAACACATCGCTTGGCTAGCGAAGAAAGAAGTGGTCAATTCATCCAGTGACATTTGGGAGATCAGCGGAACGATCCTCTGGGCCATTTCTCTGTATTGCAGTATAGCAAGGTGCATATCCTAGCCTTGATTATATATATCCTTTGATTTGTATTGTCGTCTCGTTAGATGAGACACTCGATTGCGGCCTCATATTGCTTAACATTTAGCCCAGTGTGTTTACCCCAAGGACAAGGCATTGCGCGCCGCGTAGTGTACTACAAACGCAATTGGCTAGGTGCAGTTCTTCGGCTGCGAAAGTGAGGAGAAACCTGGCGTTCGGAGGAACAAAACCGCTTTGTGCACTTCGCTTGCAGGGCTGCGCCACCCAGCATGCAGCATGCATCGCGCAATTTGAACGCGGCCCCATAGTCGATGTGAGTAGTATGTCCCCAATGCCACTAACCTAACCCTTGTAACGATCGGATATCACTGAACATGGCCCCATTTCCGACGTGAGCAATACATACCTTCCCGATGCTACTAACCTAACCTTTGTCGACGTGGACCTGTGTGGACATGCGGGGTTCTCTCCGCACGCGCAGCTAGAGACGCAGTAGCAGCAGTCGTAGAGTTGTAGTTCGTTATATATAGGAGATGGCTGAATAAGTTATCGTTTTGGACGATGCTATAGCAGCTGCAATATGTGCGGTGATGGTGGTACCAGATGAAGATGGTACCACTTAATCAGTGAGACGATTGGCGAGGGTCGAGTTTAGTCAACCAGCTCAGTCCTTCAGGACAGTGAAGGTTCGTTTCTGTCATGCTCAAAGTGGCTCATGTTTTCTGCGCACTGACAGCTGTACACAATAGACAGTGGGCCTCACCCAAGCATGGGTCCGAAGTATAAGTCCCGGGGAGCACCACTGGTGATCGCTTTTCATGCCCTTTGGTTTCTCAGACGGAAGAATTGATGTTCTGTCGAGGTGGGCAGAGCTGGGCCATCTTAACCGTCGCTTGAGAGTGAAGCTGTAGTGTTTCTAAAGCCAAATTCCTCAGTGAAGGCTTGTGCTACTGTCACAGAAACTAAAAAAAAAAAAAAAGTTGGGCGCATTTGAACCTTTTTGTCTCAATATGGGGTGCCGCGAGGCGTGTGTCGTTGACATCGAGCAACCCATCCGCTCTCTTCTCTTGAGTCACACTGGTGTCGCATCAATCTCGGTGAGGCTGGTTGGAGATTGCCGGTGAAATTACGCTTGTTCTCCCAAAGTCCAGTGCTGGCGAACGCTAACTTTCACAAAATTCCTCGCGATTGAGCCCCTGGTAGTGTCGGATAAAGTTTCCTCCCTCTCTTGAATGCGCCCAACTTCCCTCTCTTTTCTTTTAATTATTTTTGTGACAGCTACACGTTAGTTATACCCTCTATCGAAGAGCGCAGAAGCAAAGTCCCTGAGCAACCTCTTATATTAAAAATATGCCACAAGTGCACTTTCCATTCTTGACAAGGATACGAGAAAGTTGAACTGAGAAAGTATACCGGAAACCTCAATATGGCCCTTAGCCAATGAGGCGATTGGCCAGGATCGCGTTTAGTCGATCAGTTCTATCTTTCAGGTCAGTCAGCAGAAAGGTATATGAGCAGCTACAATAATATGGTGCACATCTAGTCAGATAGTGGGGGTGACTGTAGAGTATGAAGATGACCCTTAGCCGATGAAGCAATTAGCCAGGGGCACACTTAGTCAATGAGTTCAGTCCTTCAGGCCAGTCAGCAGAAAAGTATACGAGAAACCACAAGATTGTGGTGCACAGCTAATAATGTAGTAGTGGCGACGGTACAGGATGAAGATGGCACTTAGTCAGTGAGACGATTGGCCAGGATCGCGTTTAGTCGATTAGTTCAATCCTTCAGGTCAGTCAGCAGAAAGGTATACGAGAAGCCACAATATTATGGTGCACATCTAATAAGATAGTGGCGGTGATAATACAGGACGAAGATTGCACTTAGCCAATGAGGCGATTGGCCAAGATCGCGTTTAGTCAAATAGTTCAGTCCTTCGGCCAGTTAGAAGAAAAGTATACGAATTGCCAGAATATAACTACACAGCTAATAAGATCGTAGCGGTGGTACCGGATGACGATGGCCCTTAGCCAGTAAGACGATTGGCCAGGATCGCGTATAGTCAATCAGTTCAGTAGTTCAGGCCAGCTATAGGAAAGTTGGCGGGTAGCCCCAATATAATGAATCATTGTGTGGCCAGCGCCAGAGTGAATGCATGTGTCAATGAATTTCTCTACTATGGGCAGGCGACTTGCGCTGAAATCGGTATCGCAAAAATAACGGCGCCCTGTGTCCTCGTCAGCGTGTAATATACAATAAAAATAGCGCTTTGCCGTTCAAAATTTGTTTTTCGCCCATGATAAAACTGGATTCCTAAGAAGTTTTGTCTGTAATTGAGGCTATTTGTAAGGTTGCAGCTGTGCGTTAGGTGAATCCGGATTATTTTCGCTGAAGCGCGTTTCCAGAGAACAGGATTGAGCAATATTTCAAGGTCCTGACCGTAAAGAAGTTTTGTGTACGGTGCGTCACCTAATACATGAGCGGAGGGAAGACGCTCTTTAACAGCCACTACCAAACTTTTGAATTTCTCGTCATAGGTCATTATTTGCTAGAGTGGATTGTAGAATGAGTAATTCCTGTGTACCTGAATTCTACGGTATGCCAGCTGCGTGTTTTGCCAGGTGTAACGCGCAGTCTATAATTTCAGCTATGCCGTACGAAGTCCAGGGCAGAAAATACCATGCCGCTGTGTCTTCCAGGTCTACATAGTACAAAAAGTTCATCTTTTACGTGAATTCTTAAGTTGATATGAACAAACATACAACTTTGGCTGCACCCTGTGATATCGGAACGTTACTTTCACGAAAAAGTCCGTTGCGCAGAGAGTTATCAAATAATCGATTTGAAAAGGAAGCTTGTATGAAGCTAACACGGAGCAACGACAAAAAGTACAAAAAGAACCGGTTATCAAGTTCCTCCCCCTTGTCCTTCTATAGGTCTCTGAGGGTGATAAACATCTTGCAGAAGAAGAAAGAAGCTTACTTCGTGCATACAGTTAATCCCACTGGGTAAGAACAGCGCAATTTTTGCAATGCAGCTGGCCTTGCCTTCACTAAAGTAACGCTAAATTCCTTCCTCGGCCATATTTGCTCCCTTTGACCCGTGCGATGCCTAAGCCGTGAAAAGCTTAGTGCAAAACAGTTGCATGAAGATGAGGACTTCCATTCAGCACAACTGCATACATAGGTTTGAATGTTGACGATAATTGTATAAATGAACTAGTCCTATGCATAGCATTTGTAACTCGTGGCAGCATAGGTAGAAATATAGTCGACAACCAACACAAGCGTTGTTGACAGGCACCGCAGAAGTCCACAACGTGATGGAAACAAGGGTTCTAAAATAATGAGGTGACGGCTCTCGGTGCATAACATTCGTCATTGAACAGAATGCAGATGAACAGCGCTGCATCATTCCCACGTGTAGCTTAGAAATCCCTCTCCAGTGACCTGATCAAGCCGAACTTTGTAGAGCTGAAGCTCAAGGAGAAAATGTGGATAATAAGCTCTTAACTAAGGGTAATAAACTTGTGCTAAGCGAATAATCTGCCAGAAGGGATCGTAAAAGCCTTGGGTGTCACTTAAATTCTGAAACCGTGATCTGGGATAGCGAATCGCCACAAATAATTAACTTACTCAATTACTGAATCGCGTGTGTGACGTTGCATATCTCTAACAATCTTCTGCATTATTTTCCAGGGACGAGTATAACCTTCTGGTTCGAGAACAGACAAAAAACTTGTTGTGTTCTGTTCGTTGCCTCCTTGACCTCATCAATGCAATCAGCTGGCTTCCTTCAGGGTTCTTTTGGTCTGGGAAACTAAAGACATGGCACAATGGACTCCTGGGTCTTGTATCTTCATTACTGTCCTTTGCTCAGCAGTCTATGCAATAGCACAGAAGGTGTACATATACAATGTGCAAAACACTATTTATAAATATTAAATATTTTGGAATCGTTTCATTGGTCTCATTACAATACTGCTTTTCCGAGATGCTCTTGCGGACTGCGACTTGCACTTCGAAAACGTCTCATATAAGAAAGCGTCTAAATACAAAGTTTCGCCCGCTTTCTTTTTTAAAGTTGCCGAGGAACATTCCCTGTTTTACCGCCATGCCTCCGCTACATGCCGCTATGTATAAGTAGTTTTACTGATGTTCAGCTGCGTTATTAAAAAAAAAAAAAAAAAAAA
>JARGYV010092482.1:0-20244 GCA_029532675.1 Ornithodoros moubata
AAAAATGCAGGATGAATAAGTAATCTCAGAACAGATGTTCCATCTCTGTTCACATATGATCGAAAAATGCTCTATATCATGACGAGAGGCTTTGTTTTTGTTTTCGGAAGCTCTTCTGTGCATTTGGTGAAAAGGCCGCTTCGACGAATTTCCCTATCTACGAATTGCCCTGGGACAAATGTTCCGCTTCGACGAATTGCCCTTCCACCAACTGCCCGTCTACGAATTGCCTTTCGACGAATTGCCCTAATCCCCTTGAACCCACCTCATCGTCTCACCTTACCTCGCCTCACGTAAGATGAGAGACGATGAGGTGAAGTTCTGTTTTCAAACAGTACTATCAACGTCTCCCATAAGGTAATAAAGGCGTTGGTGGTAGGAAAGCATGAGCCGAAATGCATTAACGCGACCTCCTCCCCCTCTTTCCGCACACACACATTTTCCACAGGAAGTGAAGTCGTCAAGAAATATGTGAAACCTGCGGGCCCGAAATAATATCTATGTCGCGCAAGGCATGACGAAAACCACGCAATGGGACGCGTGTGCTCAGGAGGAAGTCACGCTGGCATCCCATCCATAGACTTGCAATCAGAATTCCGCAAACGCATCTCAACGGTTGGGGTTCGGAGAGGCAGAAGGCGCTACTTCCGGATACGAGGAGGGCGGGAACTCAGCTCAAGGACCACGAGAAAAGTTGTCACACCTGACGGAGGGACACGTTTGCTAATTTTATCTGTGAGTGACAAGGTGGAGTCCACCCGTCTTCCGCGTGTCATTTTTAACGTGTCAATTTTAGCATTAAATCGCACGCGGTGCAGTGGGAAGTAGAAACCAAGTGGTTCCTTGAGTGACAGACGAAGTATGTAAACACGCATGGAGGTATAAATTGGGACACAAGAATATATTCCAGAACTGCGGAAACTTCTTGCTTATAAAAGTGGTGGAAAACTACTGCAGCAGAAGAAGTTAAAAAAAAAAAAACACAATCTGTACATGATGACTGAGAACGAGTGGGTTAATCCGAGCCGTGACCCTGTTATCACGTCCTCCAATGTTTGTGTCAGATGGCAAGACAGCATGCGAAACGTGCTACTCTGGACACTGTTGTGTACGATAAGTTAGTTCTGATCAACATTCCAGCATTTGCTGTTTAAAGCACAGGTAGAAGACTAAAAACTTCGCCTACGCAAATACACTATACGCTTGCAGAAGGCCAGCACCGGTCAGCTAGGTACGTTGCTTCAGTAAAATAAACGGCACTCCAGAGGCTCGATACATGTGCACAAGATTTCCGTCAATGTTTCATGGGCGTACTACGCACTCCATATGGAGGAACAGCATGCCACAGCCTGAAGATCATTAACATCAGGTACGGATCTGCACGCGGAGAATCACTTCCTGTCGACCCCGTGATATACAACAGACATCCGCGGGCAAAAGGAAACAGAGAGTGAGAGGGAAAAAAGACATAATCCCTGCAATTAAATATCGGGAAACACAGACATCAATTAGCGAAGGCCTTTAGCAAGCTGCTATGTCATTTCAAATGGACATATATTCTCGAGCAAGAGAAGCAAGAATTGGGGGGNTGATGAGAGACGGCCAAGTATACGACCTAAATACCAGCGAATCGGAACCACCGACTGCACGCGGAAGTTACGTACCGATCACAAAAGCTGGCCGTAGAAAATAAAACGTTTCTTGCAAAGAAACAAACAGAAGGAACAGTGAACGCAATAACCGGAACGTGATACGCAGAAGCAGCTAGTTCCTTCGCTTGCAACGTTACAGTCTCCGCAGTGTCCATGATCTTGACCTCCGCAACTGAATGCCACTGTATGCGTAATGCAGGGCACCTGGTTACTCAAAAGGAGGACCAGTCAGAGGAATGATTACTATTTGTTAGTTGACGGTAAACGTCATGAGAATACAAAGACCCTGTCGCCTTTGCTTGCGAAGAGTTATCACCGTGGATATCTTAATCTTTCGTCGACCAGACGTGCAACGGACGCTCATTAAGGCGTTGGTGAGATGGAAGATAAGGATGCGCTTGCGGAAGATGCTGTTGGCTGCCAGTAACGTCAAGGCCTTGGGACGTCTTCTAAAGTTTACTTTATGTTTTGAAGCAACCGTCTGTCACGTATTGAAACAAGTCCTTGTGTGCTTCTGCCAGGCGATACAATGTTATGAGCATGTACAAGTGTTCATTTTGAAGTATTCTTTGTACGTAGCACTGCTATCGCTCTGCGTATGATTTACGCGTACGTGATACTGTTATACGAGGATGTAATACTAATTATATTACTTAGCGTCAACGATGCACTCAATGTTTTCGCTTCCACTAATAAACAAGAAGAAAGTAATCATACTGAGCTCTAACAGCGCAACTTGTTACGTATAAGAGTTACCGATAAGCTAATCGGCCGTTTCGTCTGCTCTGTGCCGATGGCCATGCGCATAATCCTTTGTGCTTGGCCGATGCTCGTTACGGCTGTTTGGGCCTCGCTAGTATTTTTAGGCGATTCTAGGGAAAAAGTAGAGCGTGACAAGAGCAGATCCGCGAGGGAGCTCGGCCACGCCTCGGGAAGGAAGACTCACCGAGCACCATTATATTATCACGATCGACGCCTCTTCGTTGATTTTACGCCATGCTCAACACGAAAATTCGGCAGCGAATATGCTATGGGACAGCAGTCTTCTAGACTCTCCCTTTCATCCTTCAAACCGCCGTCACCAGTCCAGATGCGGAAGCCTTTACATTAGGGAGTCCGCGGCCTATGAACCAGTGGTCCGGATTATACTGGACATTTGCAGGAGACACAACAGTGAGCAAAGAATCAGGTCATACGGTGAAGTGCGGAGACCATTATTAGCCCTCCGGGGTAACACGTAGCCGCGCAGAAGTGTGCCGGGTATCTGCAGCTGGGGGACAATTTATATTTACGCTTTCATCCGAGGAGAAAATGGATGTACGTAAGATATTTAGCAGTACTCGTCGCTATTCTGAAATCACCACGATTCACAATATAAACGATAGCGCGCAATAGCGCGTATAAATCAGACTCGACTGCACTATGTATTCAGTCTTGCATAAGATTTGGTCTATTTATTCGGTCGGTGAGACAAAATCAAAGGATATTAAGGCTCACTGGTTGTTGTTCCTCCCTAGTTGTTGTGGCTGATGCCCTGGTTATTTATTTATTCGGTCAGTAACTGTTCTACCTATTTCTCCCTCTCGCTCTTCGTATAACATGGTGGAAACCCATTGCCATTGGGAATGATGTCTGCACCACTATGAAGATTCCACCAACAGCTCCAACATGGCGCGTTATACTTTTTCGAATCAATTTTGCATTCAAAATACGGAACAAAAAATTATCCTTCAGTCCGAAACGCGTGGAAGAATCCTTCATAATCACCCACAAATTCGTTAAGTTGATTAGTATTGCCTCCTTGTACGGAAGAAGTACGTCTAAGCCCACGAGACCTGTCACGATCCTGCCCTGCCGTGTCGGAAATTGAATCACCTGTCGCACGCGCTAACACGCGTTCTCGCCGTGACCCTGTTGTGAGACAGATGAAGAATCGATCATCCCTTGCTGCCACTGTAGTGCAACAACTGCACTTTCCACACAAGTGGGGAACGGCTGCTACAACAGCTGCTTCCTGGGTCAAATATCAGCTGGCTTCTACCAGAGTGAGGCAGAGAGATAGAAACAGAAAGGAAAAAGTGCCCGCTTGAGAGAAGTTGTAAAGCGTGCTCCGTACAAGCTAGTCATACACGCGTCGGGTTTGTAAGGGGGGACATTAGTGCACGCGTTACTGTTCTTTTCCCACCGCACGCTTTGGATTTCTTTTATTTTATCCATGATTGTTTTGAAGATAAGCAAGCTGACATACAAGCTGACTATTTTTCTCAATAAACGCGTTTCTGTCACCCACTTTTCGGAAAACAGCACAATACAGTCGCTCCTCTCTAGGCTCCCCGATATTACATGAGAGTTTCAGAAGGCTCTACGAAGACGTCAAAAGCGCAATGTTCCCCATCAGTACAGACGGAGCAGCTAATGCTACTCACATACGAGAATTTTCGAATGGGAGCAGCACGATCTGTTAGATAACAACTTTGCCGTTATTTTAATGGGCCCGAGAAAACTCGAGTGTCAACTGCTTGATTTTCATTTACAGTAGGACAAGAAATGGCAGACATCACTCTCGCCGCTGGAAACGCCATCCTTGTTTTCAAAATCAGGTGCAAAAATGCTTTCTCCTTCGGGGAATGCTTATTCCACGGGACCGGCTATTTTCTACCAGAAGTGCGTACTCGCTGAACGGAAATTACGCATACTCGCTGAGCTCCTGCTATAAATTTCTTGCTACTGGTGGCCAGAATGCACGAATCACCTTTGCCAACCGGTTGTCCTTCTGTGTGTAAGTGGCCCGGTTCATCAACGTAAAGAGCCAAGGGCTGGAATTATTGATCACAGACAGCAGTTCTCAAATTATTTCACAAATGACAAATGAGATAAAGTTATATTAAAGCTATTACTGCGATACTACGTTATGCCGTCAGGGGGACAACTGTACCAAAGTAGTTGTGACGTCATTGCCCTACTTTTCCGGTATAGAGCGAGGCGGCCGAGGAGGAGCCGCGAGGTGCATTACGGCGCGTTCGATTTAAAAAGAAACTACCGGGCCAATCATCGCGAAACTTTGCAGGAATGTTTTATATTTTACGCCCTTCAATGTTAATGCGAGAAATCTTCAAGAAAACTTTGCTGTCTCGGGCACTTTAGTACCTTACGAATGTACACTGCATGTTGCTATACTCTGGCTTTCAAGTCCAATAATACCGTGGCGCGATTTCATGAGGCGCAATATGCATCGCCATCGTCGAACACAGACCAGTTGTCGAGAAAAACAAACCGCGAGCGAATCAAACGGAAGCAATTGGCCCTTACTTCACATCTACGCGCTCTCCCCTCCTTCGTAATACCCCGTTTTCCTGCATTGCGTCAAAGCCGTCGCTGCCCCATGGCTGAATATATAGCGCACTGGGGACGTGAGGGATTCATTACGAAGACTTACCAGATACGGAGATAAGGAGATGCAGAAGCGACGAACAGAATAAGGGCAACCGATGAGTTCTCCTGCGGTAAGCCCGACGCATCTGAGGATGCGGCGTCAGGGGGTCACGATGCAGGATATTTTGTTTCTGAAAGAAAAACAAGAAAAAGATAGATGTCAGTTTCAAAACAAGACACGGTGCGTCTTCTTTTCCATGTTTCCGACAGATCCCAGCTCTAGTCACACAAAATATTGACACAAAGATACAGCACGAACTTCAACACCGTAATAGTACAAGGTGTGGTGTTATACGGAAAATTCAAAGAGGCGATAGGAGCAGACTGGAAAAATATCTTTTCTGTTTTTCATGTTAAAAGAAAGAAAGCTTTCCTTCTTCATCTTATTCAGACAAGAAACAAAACAAATCTTTGTTCTCTCTAATCCTATTCATTCATTGCTGCTGGTCGAGCAATTTCCACCCCCAGCGAACAAAAGCTTATAATAACTTAACGTTAAGCGTAAGGAATGCAGGAAAAAGGGCCAACTGTAGTGCAGTGAAGTGTACAGCGTGTAGTCGGTGTTGTGGTCAATGATGACCTTCAACCGGATTTTTAAGGTAGTAACTCTAACCTGGTAAGCGAAGAAAGGCTATAGCAAAATCTACTGTAGTCGCAAAGTCGTAGTCAAAGGGTGCTTCCCGTCATGACCGCGTTGCAGGAAGCAACATGGATTCTGTATTGTTAAGTGGCAGACGACATTAGTTGAGTTATGTAGGTCGCGATCCTGCTGCTAGGAGATCCTTAAGACCGGGATCTCATAGTTACAAACAGCTGTGCTCAATACAGTACTTCGCTCATCAAGCGTTTCTCTGATGCGTATCACGTCTTTGTTCCCCGCTGCACTTGCTCCTAAAAAGCGAAAACAATGGTTCTCTGACCCCAAGTACAGCACTGCGTTACTCCGTCGAGTTCCTGTTCGCAGCACAGAATTTGTAGCTCCGCGCTTACACGCCTTCAGCGGGATTACTTCATGCATTGCACAAGGCCTTAACATTAAGCGCTATAGATTTAGGGATGACTGAGAGCAGGCACCGTTTCATCTGCCATGTACCTCACACATATGGAGAAAAAGGGCTGAATTGGATATCGTGATATCGAAGACAATAGAACGTAAATCTGAGACACAAACGGAGGTCGATAGAGAAAACTAAACAAAGAACACACTAATTAATGGCGATAAAAGCACACGAAGCGAAAGATAAAAAAAACAAAAAAAAAAAAAGGGAGACAGAAAGACGGGATAGGACGCGGCTACTGGCACGTATGCTTCCCGATTGCGCTATCCTGAATGTTCTCGGGCGTTTCGTTTAAAAAAGACAAAAAGAAGTAAAAAATTCGAAAAGCTCGTCACGAGGAGGAAGACGAAACTTTCCGAAGCTTAAAGACCCCTCGTGAGAGGTACGAGACGTCGAAGCGAACCGGAGAGAAAAAGAAGTTACAAAGCAAACATGGACGCCCGAGAGACGATAATCGCAGTGGCCTACAGCCCCAGGAAAGAAAATAGCAGTCACTACTTTCTATTTTGGGTCATGAAAACGAAATGAACGAAGAAAAATGGCTTCCTTCTGCACCGCCATTTTGATTTCTCCTCCTTGCTCACTTTCATTTGACGAAAGAGAGTGAGAAGGAAGAGGGAGGGTGAAGAGAACAACTTTCTCTCTTGATCGCTAACGGGATCGGCAAGGAGCGCAACGAGGAAGCTGCGCCGCTTAGCGAGAGTCCACCGGTGACGTCGCCGGGCCGCTGCCCCATTGGCCTATCGGGGTCACGTGGATCCGACGAGAGCGAGCGCCTCCATCGGACCGCTAAGGATTTTTTTTTCCCGAATTACATGAGGGCTTTTGTACGGTAAGCAGTGTGTTTCCTCAGGGCGGTGCTGCCGAGAACACGATCGTTCGGGGGGGAACCTGGTCAGGGATTACCCGTTTCCTGTCGTCCAGTATTTTTTTATTATTATTTATATTCGCACTACCGCGGGTAAGAAAAAAAATCGTACCCCATTGGATATCCCGATGCCCGTAATCTGTATACAGGCATCGGTGAAGCGGGCCCCATGTTGCGGGAAGTGCGTCTCACTGGCACCGGGCCTCGTGCGCTCGGCAGCAGCATGCGGCAGCAGCTACTAGTTGTCCGGACAGCGTCGCCAACATCGTATGGTGAACTGCGTCCCAACGATCACCTCGGATTGCTCATGTGATCGCAGTTGGCTCTGTGGTGTGTGCTCCCTGTTCCCTGCAATGTGTGTGTGCGCGCTCGCATTCCCTGGATAGTGTAAAGCGGATCTGTATGCCACAGACTCCGATGATGACTGGAGACACGGCCCTTCTGCCCATGACCCTGACAGGTTTTCTGCCTTTTTCGTCCCATCGGGTTTTATGGTCGCTAACGTTACTGCTCTCGTGTATTGTGCCCGTGGCCGTCCACATTGCCAGGCGGCGGCGAATCGCCGAGCTCGTGTCCAAGATACCGGGCCCGACGGCTGCCCATCCAATACTCGGCAATCTCGACGTGCTGTACGAGCTTAAAAAGTACAGACATCTCGTGGCCCCGCACATACGTAAGTACCCGTAACGTAGTACCTGCGCAAAGGGTACACGAAACGTGCCGCAATTGACGTGTGACAAGGTGTGCTACTTGTAACAAAAATGTAGGCAAATGGTAAACGCTTTTACGTTTTTTCATCCATACTGTGAGCGTTATAAGTGATACTTTTGTTTAAAAATGCGGCGAACCAAAATAAAAATTAAAAAGAAACAGAGGATGCAAGACCGTCATAATAGCTACAAGTGCAGTTATATCTAGTTCGGTTCTCGTACGTGTCCCTGATGTCAAGTTGCATGACTCGCGTGACGCAGTACCGTATGTACCAAAATGACCATACCGAAATGTATGTAGTGCTTAAGCATAAAGCATCAGTGCCTGTTTCTAGTCGTGAAACAGCTGATGGCGGGTTCAGGCCACCGTATCTTGTGAAAAGTTTGTGGTTTTGACTGAACCTGAACCAGAATGTTGTAACAGGAAGTGAAGAAGCACTTCCGGAAATTGCTGCGGTGGAAATGACGTTCGGTGACGTCACATCGTTTTTCGTATCCGGGTATAATATCTATTACGTATGTGTTGTGCACTTCCGATGACGTGTGCTTGGTGGAAGTTATGTCAGATAATGCTGTGTCCCCTTGACATAGTTAGTGCAGTTGTGTTATCCAACTGTATTGCAAGAGCCTTACACAGCTTTAATGTGACATCTTTATATCGTTCGACTAGATATGCAGCGCAGGTTTTTACAAACTTGGTGTACTTCCAGATGACTAGATGAAAATATTTTTACCGCGAGTTGTTTGTTTGTTCAGCTGTTTTCAGACTTTAACCTAACTCTAGCAATATACAGTTTTTACTACAATTCGCGAAATCTGATAGCATATTATCGCCACAAATTAAGTACGTACTGGTACTTAACGATTTTAAATTTGAAAGCTCTCCTTTAAATATAACTTCATTACTATAACAGTGTTCTTCAGGCCGTGCTTGGGGACTATGCTGGAGCCCCCAACGTTTTATTTTCGAATCCCCTAGCCTCATTCACTCGTGCAAGACAGAGCGTTAATAAGTACCACAAATGATATGGTTGCTTCTTTTAGTTGTTGTTTTAGCGACACCCTTGGCCACGCCTTGGGTAATGCTTCTTTGACCATAATGCCCCCGACCATACGTTCTGCTGCGATAGCGAATGTTATTTATTAGCGGGCGGTTCGACTTGCTTTGGGAGACCCAGCAGTTCCCATCTTATCCCCCTTCCAGTCAAGCATAAAAAGATTCACGGTTTGAAAACCTCTACAGAATCTAAATTTGAAAATGAAAATCAACGCAATATGCAATAGTTGGATTTGATGATTGCTAAGCACAGTTTTAAATAAGAAATCGTATCAAATGATTATCGCGCCAAACGGCAGAATGTTTCGTTAACCACAGCCAAGCATTCTATCACTGGCATGAAGCATGTGCTCGGACCTAGACCGACAGGCCATTCGGAGTCTCTTTCCAAAGCTGCGCCGCTTAGTGCAAACTCCCAAACCTTCCGTATCACTCTACACAATCGTACACTTCACCATTCTCCGTGAGCACAGTCGCTTCCCATCGCCAGTAGCCGTCACAGGCTACAGTTTCCCGTTGCTGCTGAAACTTTCAGCTAACTTTCCCCCACGTCCGACCCATATTCGAGAAATGTTCGCACCATCACAGACTTTCCGCGAAACGTATGCGAGAAAATGTCCCTGGTATTGTCTTGAGTAGGATACGTCCGCTTGGATTCAACGCGATATCGCCATGTTCGATGATCCCACGTCAAAGGAGAATACAGACAAAAAAAGAAAGAATGAAAAAGAAGGTCTACGAAGCCGTCGTTTCATCCATCAGGAGCGCCTCGAGGGTTTACGGGCACTCCGAACGCGGAATTCGGGCAGCAACTAGGCCACTGTGAGCAAATACCTCTCCGCTCACGATTTGGCCGAGAGGCGCTGTCGGCGTTCTTTTTTCTCTTCTTTTCTGATTTTTTCTCTCTTTTTTTTCTACTGTTTCATTCGCAATTTCTCTCTCGTGCCGTTCTGCTTGAGGAAATTGCCGTGTACAATGGTACTAGCGCTTGTTTTCTTATTTTTCCTTTTCTTAACTCATCGAAACCTTTTCGTTTTCTGCTTTCCCTCCCCCGCCCCTTTTATCGTGGCGCTCACGCGCCATAAAATATATCCGCTCGTAAATATAGCATAGCTCACCGCTGCCTCGACCTACGTCGGAAGTGTCATAGTGTAGTAGCGTGTCATTAGCTACGGCCTGCCGGAAGCGGTGCGGCGGTATACAGCCGTGATGGCAGGCGAAGACCGAAGTTTGGGCGTCCAGGTGTGCAAAACTCTCCGAAAAACAAACAAGTGCGCTTTCACAAAGCAGTTTAATAGGAAGAGCAAGGAATGCACCTGTTTCCCTGTTACCTCTGATGCCACTGGCTTTACGATGCTGACGAGCATCAGGCATCAGTGGAACGGTTAAACGTACATGTGAACTAAAAACACGTTCTCTCTCTCTCTATTTCTCTTCTTTTTTTTCTTTTTTCGTAGAGGGGGTGCCCTTTCTGTTCCTTCCTGGTTGGCCTACTGAGGCACGCCAATCCTATCATGACTTATATCTTTCCGCGTGATTATTTTATATACTGTGGTGCAGGAGGTACTCGAGCGATACGCCGAAAGTTTGCTCACTATCTGGTTTACGTGCATTCGTGGGAACAGTACCACGCTATAAGTAGTGCCCGGTTTTGTAACAATTTACGCACTTGTGTAAATTTTCATAGCAAGGTACACATCGCCGTACCGTACCACATACATACACACGGACACCGTACCAGTCGCCTCGTGAAAAATTCTATGAATTTTTGTCACACAGAGCGAGCACCACTGGAAGTAGCTCCGTAGTATTTCCTCTGTGTGCTTCTGCGCACTCCATTTCGAAGGGCATCAGTTCCCGTGTACCTCCTTATGACCCACAAACACTGGTATAGGTGACATCCTAGGTGCCTGGTATAGGTGCCGGTATTATATACGAGGTCGTGTAAAGAGTCCCCATCAGAACCATCAGCCCCATTGTGTGGACAACAAAGGTCGTGCAGTCACGAATGGAGCGAGCACCAGACAAGCGATGCGACGAAGAAAGGAAGAATGTTGGTCGCTTTATACCACAGTCTCCTGCTCATGGTCAAGGGTATATTATAGCATCTCTCCTTTGTGATCGCATAGCATGCAGTCAGTATTAGCCCGAGCGAGACTTAGCATTTAAAACAACGAAAGAAGGAAGTCACTGAAGAGGGCTAGCCAGCCGCGGGGCATGAACTCACGACCTCTGGATTTCCGGTCCAATGTTCCACTATTTGATCTAAGCTGGCAGCCTCAGTACACTTTCTGGAGGGCGTCACTTGAAGGGACAACCACACTACCACTCACTCCCCTTCCACTTTTACCTTTTTCAGTGGTTTCCTTCCTTGGTTTTTCTAAAGGCAAGTTCTTTGTGCGTTTAGTCCCCGTTTGTGTGTTTCAGCTTCAGAACTCAAATTTCCATCGAGACTTAACCTTCTTCTAAACCATTTTCTGCGTTGTTGCACAGTGCACTGAAACGAATTTTTGCCTTGTAATCCCTTCGGGAACCTCAAAGCCGCAAAGAAAGTAGTCCGCTTGCTCAGCTTTTCCACCTTGTCGGCTACCAGGTGGTACCCAAAACTGCACATGATATTTTATCCGTTTAAACTTTATCCGTGAATCTACGATAGCGCATTACTGGTTCTGCGGACGAACTACGTCCTTGGCTGCAGCTCCCCAAAACTGTGTTACACTTCCAAATAAGTAAAAACTGATGAAAGATAGTAACGAAAATTCGTTTGAGCTTAAACCTGCTGAAGCTTCGAAACCTACTAGACCGACAAACAGCAACCAGGGCATTGCACTTAGAATTAAGAGAGCGATTATGGCGAAGCCAAAGGAAGGCAGACCTTAGATATTAAGTGAGTTTTGATGATAGTGTTCGGACATAGTAGGGCTTTCATTTTCACGATGATGTGTTGTGTGTAGTGCAGCACACAATTCTACTGTAGTTGCCTGTTCCTCAGAGATGGGGACCACACTCTCCTTTTTATTATTATTTTTTTATTTTTTTGTCAGCCATGAAAACCAAGTCAAAGAAACTCAAGAAAAGCCAGAAGTGGGTATAGAGCTCGAGAAGGCAGACAATACTCCATGAGTATCAACACGGTCGTCTCATCAAAAATCGCGCCACTTATGGTACATCCCGGAAACCCCCAGCGTTCAGCGGCACTTTTATACACTGCGCTTGCCGCGTAACGGTTAATGTCATACTGCGTAAAGTCCTACACTTCCATACTTGCACATTAGGCGCTTCTGGGCTTGTATCACTCGTCGCACGGAAGCGAAGTGAATAAATCCCTCCACATAAAATGCCCACAGAAAGTTGCGATGCGTAATGTACTGCGTTCATCATAGAGAAGGGGACGATTAAGAATTATTGCACGCGGCAAAGCTACTTCAGAGAGTGAGAATGCCTGACCCGCGGGCTCCCACTGATCTTCTCAATAGTGGCTCTGACCCGAATAGCGAGAAGTGTGGCCTATAAAGCCGTGTGCAGCAGTACGTACGAACGTGGACTTCTTGCTCCGTGCGGAAGTAGCGAAAGCACTTCGCCTAGGACAGTCGCCGCTGCCGGGACGGAGAGGTCGAATAAGTTTGAGCTAACCCACTTCGAAGTGTACGCTACTCAAACAGCGTCCGCGTGAAGTCTGAGCGAAGAAAACGGGATCTTTTTTAAAGCAAGCGACATCGTAGTTTGTGGTACGGTAGAACTTTGTGCGACTAGGAAAAAACGAAAAAGACAGCGGATGGGGGCAACAACGTGAATAAATAATTCACAAATACTGCTTTAGGATTGAAGAAGTGTGCTCTTTGCCCTCTGTTTAAATGCTTGTCGTTGGAAAAATAATACTTTAAAATCTTTGGCCTTCATAAAGTATTCTGGCTACTTCAGGTAACATAAGTGAGAAAGAGATATGATAAAGAAGAGAGAGAGAGAGAGAGAGAGAGAGAGAGAGAGAGAGAGAGAAAGGAATGGTCAATTTGAAACATTTCAAAGTTCAAAATGCTTGTTCTTCATGTTTTAGTAAATTTGCGCGTTTCAACGTGTTCATGATCTGAGCTTTCATTGATTTGAACTTTTGGGTGCTTGGCTGAAGCGTTTCATTTACGAATTTTGATTGAGTGGTTGTAGTAGACAGTAGAAAGCCGAATTCGCTCATAGAGGTTATATGAATTCAGACAAATTAATAATAATAACATCCGTTAATAAAGTTTGTCAGCCCTCGTGAGAAGAAATGGTGAAGACCATACACTGAGGACAAGAAAAAGAGATGATACACTCTTAAAACAGAACTTCACCGCATAGCACGGCAATGAAGTACAGTTTTAGCAGTGTAGCATAACCGTAGCTTAGGTCGTGCGTAGGAACATGGTAAATGATATAAAATGAAATCAAGATTACACTCGTAAAAGAGTGCCGAATATCGCAAAACTTCGCCGGACTGACCAAGTAATTATTATTATTATTTTCTTTTGGACACTCTGTATTACCTGTTCAGCTATAGCTTTTGTCGTATCGTCAGGCCTGGACGATATCACTTTAAAAAGACGATTGGTTTCCGCCGTGTTATGCGGTGAAGTACTACTTTGAGAGTGTAAGAGAAATCCTGAGCCAATTTACAATGCCTGCTAGAATTCTTGCACTGCTGTGCACTCCATGTGTTGCAGTACTGTAGGCAGTCCAGACTGCAGAAAGAATAATGGGACAAGGTGCTCAACGTTAGCGGTAGAAGAGATAAAATACAGGCGAGTCGTTACATGATGAAGGTGATCCCGGAAATTATGAGAGAACGCAGAAGACGATGTCGTCTGTCGTCGTCTGCCTTCATCATCATCAAGCTATTCCACGACATTAATAATCAAACAGAGCTAAGATACATAATCAATGAGGAAGAGGGGGAGTGTTACAATGTGCTCGCTGGGGCGGGCAACATTACGACTCACACAGGACGGAGTGAATGTATGAAAACATGCGCACAATCAGTGACCGATTGTATTTCACTAACTCATTGCATTATGTAACAGTGAGAAGGACGATCGCCATTCCGATTGGTAACGTTCATTCTTCTGATTTGGTCGAGGACAATGGTTGAGCACCTTTTCCTGACGCACTTTTGCGAGGCGTCACAAAATGGCGTTTTCCATAGATCATTGCCGAGCGAACAGTGTTGTTCTGAATGGGGCCTAGTTTTCGCCATGTTACATTGTGAGGTTCTATTTTTAGAGAGTATATTAAGCGTCAGTCAACATCGCATGCTTTAACTAAGTAACTTCTTGACCGCAATCCACTGTAGTCTTTCTTAAAAATCCTTGCCTACCGTAGCACGTAATATCAGGAAATAGGCAATTTTGAGGTATGGATAATAATACACGAACCCCTGTCAGACTTCACGACGACACCATTCACACACGTGGTGCACATAGGATAATAAAAATAAAATTAAAAAATAGTGAAGGCGGATTTCCCACTGTCATAATTCTTGACCCTCGCTTTGTGAGCGACAGACCACCATGCTCTTTGGGGTAACATTGGGCGGGATACAAGGGATAATGTGTGTCATTCTACTAACCCGTATGAACATTACTTCGTCAACGAGCCATGGAAAGTCATCGGCAGACGTTGCCGCCCTTAAAGAGGAGCACGAATAACAAAGGAGACGCCAAAAGTAAGCTCAAAGAAAAGTGCCATATAACGAGACAGTCTTCTTAGTGCAACTATAGAATACATCCCTAATGCGCTTTTAATGGGGGCATATCTACTATGCTTCGCCACCCAACTTTCTTTGAATGTGCATTGTGTTAGGGAGGCTTTTACTTTGAATTGAGGAGGGCGTTGTTAGGTTTTTCTTTAGCTTGCTGGGCTGATTCTAGACGAGTAGGTGACTTATTCTTAACTATTACGATACCCCCTCCCGTTTTCTTCTATAAAGGCGAATTGTGTTTCCTCCTTTTCAGTATCAAGTAGATAATTTGCATCGCTTTCGCTTTTGCTACAGGAATAAGTGCGTAATAATTGCGTTGCAAGTCACCGTCCCATCCTACATGGCTTTATACAATCTCCACACTTCTAAAGGTTACACGAAACTTCGTGCGAGTAGCGCGTGTCTTTTCTCTTCTCTTCTTTTTTTTTTTTTGCCAATGCGTTTATGGGTGCTACGAACCCGTAGGCATGCCCTACCTTGTGCCTCGTGCTCATAGGTTTTTCCCAGGCAATACGTATGTGTATACAAGCGATAGGTACACGAACTTTGAGGCCTTCATTTCAAGGCTTGTAAGCAGATTTAAGATATGAAGGTGTGAGACGTCAATTATTAGTTCTGTCTGGCTGCTCCCTGCCCTGCAGTGAAGCCCTGCAGGCATCACCAAATTCAGTCCCACAGCTTACGTGCATGGAAACAAGACCCGAACAAAACGGATGACGAGTGACTGATGTCACTCATCGCTTTTGTTCGAGTTCGTTTCGCATGATATGTGCTGTCGTTCACCCCAATTGGAATGCACTATTACGTGGTATTTTCAATGCCTGGGTAAGTGACACAACTGAGTAACAACACACAGCGAGGGAAAAAAAAGTGAGCCCTATAGCTTCCTGATTGTCGCCTCCTCACTGTGCGCCGCAAGCCACGCTCGGTGCCAACCGTCATTCAGAGTGGGTACCGTTCAGAACTTTGTTCCAAGCTATGCCTCTCTTTGACAAGAGATCTTCATATTTTTCTCGTGCAGTGAAAGCCAAACCACTCTCTGGCGAATGAGAGTGCCTTTCGTGACGATGATAATGATGCTAACATAAAAATAATACGGCTTTATACGGCAAAAATACGGTGACAATGACAGTATTATAAGGAGAAATGCCTAGAGGGCAGAGGGGTAGCGCTATGACCGGAGGGAGTCTGTTTCTTCTTCTTTTTTGTAATAATGCATAAGAAAGGAGTGTCTATTGCAAAAGAAGTGTGTCAGACTGTCCAAGAGTCCGCTCAATTACGTAAAAACTTCCACCATTGTTTGTAAGTGTCTTCACTTCAACTAGCAGATGTAGCTATGTACTAGAACTGCCTAATACGTAGAGCGAGCCAAAAGTGTCTCTTACCAAATTTCAGCCAAATTACACAGACGCAGAAGAAAAAATTGAGAGATTACATTACTCCTCGTACATCTTTCACGTCATTATGAAGCTCTAGCTGCACTTATCACGCTACGTCTCTAAACTGTAGTGACAGCGTCAAGAGGGTCACCACGGCACAGTTCTGTACCACGTGACCGTCTTGTTGCTATGGCGGCTACTAGACGCATCGCGAACTTGCGCACGTGCAGGGAATGCGCCTCATGCTTCGAAGTTCGAAACGTTGTTTCGAGTAGCGCATATCAGCGGCATAGCCAAGTGGGCTAAACGCTCTCTCACTGGCGGTTTCCAGGCACGTGCCAATGACTCGTAGGTAGTGGGATCGAATCTGCCGGCCTTATTTTCAGGGTTTTTTTCCGGGTTTTCCACTTACGATTAAAGGTGCGTTCTTGTTAAACTTATGTAAGAGTCAAATTCAAACGTAACGTGGGTCTCACGCAATCTGTGGGTACACGGATATGTGAAAACACGTTTCGTCCAATCGATAGATACCGACACGACCGAACCCTGTGAGGTCAGTCAAAATCGCTCTCTAAAAACATAACTTTACCGTATAGCACGCAGGAAATTGATTGCCATTCGAAATGATGCCGTTCTATGAAATGCTTTAAGAAAATACTAAGCGAAAATCCTTTTGTGGCCTTGTGCAGTTATGCTAAATGCCACAGAAAGGCGGATACGAATGATTTCCGCGGCGTTTCGACAATTTTCGACGTATCAGATTAATGATCGATATCACCCTGACGGATGATAATTTCGTGCCGTGTTCTGCGGCGAAACTTTGTTCTTAGAATGAAGTGGCGACCGCCATTTGATCTGCAAATGTGTCAAAAATGCTTGTCGTTTGGCCATTGGGGGGCCCTTTTTCACAACCACACGCAAGTCGTGAAGATATTATTGCAAATGTTGTCGTCGGTTTGTAAGGCAGATGCCTCAGTACAGTCTACAAGCGGTATTTCACCCCATAACAGAGCGTAAACCAATCCCCAGTCAGAATACTAAATGACACAAAAAGGCGTACGACTATCGTTTTTGACGAATCCTCTTCGTGAACGGTATCATTCTGACAGAGGATTGGTTGACACCGTGTTATACGGTGAAGTTACAAGCTTATCTTGTCCATGTATGCTCCTCCCATAGGGTTTTCAACAAATCTCAGCACAGGAAGATTATCATTCTGTTTGACGGTTGGCGCTAAGTGCACTACTTTATCCGACTCAAGCCCAAGAGAAAATAGCAGTGTAGTGACTAAAGAAATGTTTCCTCGCGTAGTCAGCATTTGTAAGTTGCATCACAGTTCAGTAGAGTTCGCTTATACCTACAATTCATTTACCCTGTCTTCACTATAACCCTTCGATTCCATTCCGTACGCGTTAGCATGAAGGCGAATTAACTCAGGACTAATTAAATACGAAAGCATTACTGTTTCTTGCTATGTCTGACACTTGCTATGCACACTATGTCTGAGGGGGCACCGGACACGTAGACACAGGAACGATGAGTTCTGTTCGCCGCACACACACACACGTCGATCCTGGACATACGAGTAGGTGAGAGTGCTGCTGCAGGAAAAAGCTTCTAAATCGGGAGCCGGGAAAAGGGCTATATTAATAACAGAGACCGGTTTTTCACCTTCACTCGGAGTGCATCGTCCTTGCCAGGAATGAAAACAAAGCAGGTCCTCAGCGGTTCCGCCTTTGGAAAGCGAAGGCTTGCGGAAACTAGGACCGCTTCATCTGAATGCTGCCCTACAAAGGCAGCTTGTGGCCGCTCGACACTGCCCCCACGCAGAGACCGTGAAAGAAAAAACCCGTCCTTCGGCGTAGGTCATCCTGTCTGCCACTTTGCATCGAAGCCCTTTCAGGGTCTGCAATAACTGTCAGCAATTCAGCGGAATTCAATCAGGCTGTCAAGTCGGCAATTACATACGTTCCATGCGCGGTCGATTATTATTTTTTTTTTCGATATACGTACTTTTTCAGTATGGCGTGTACTATGCTAAGGTGCTTTTATTTTCGTTCCAGTATAATAGGAAAACGGTGGAGATGTTAGTGACGACAAACTGAAACCGGCTGCTCCAATTAATTTCAACTGTCAACAGGTAAATAAATAACCATTAAAAAGAAAGACCTTACAGGAATGATAAAATTACTGTATTTATTGAATTTTTAATGTAATAGGTCGTAGTAATCACACCGTGTATTCTCTGTAATAATTTCAGAACCGGAATGGGCTAAGCAATTAGACCTCAAAATATCGGCCACTGAGTGCTACTTACTCCTGAGCCTTTAAGCCGACGCAAACCAAAGCCATATGGAAACTGCTCAGAGACAATGATCAAAAGATGGGACTTCAAGCATAGCCACCATGCGAATTACGTTTGCAAATAACATCGGCCCGTCTAACGAAGCTTAGGATGACACCATTAATGGATTCAAACCAATGATACATGTGTCACTAACGTCAGGCTATTGTGCTGCCGGGAAGCTTCGGCGCTAAACGCAACATTCCACGAAGAGTTTGCCTAAAAATGCTTCGAGTGGTCTCCGTCTTCCGACTATACACACCAAGATACACAAAATGCGCCACACCATCATCATAATTTATGCTGTCGCTGTTGCACCATGACTGTTGGCAGACGTCATGACTAGACATGTCAGTGTCGTTACCCCAATTGGATACTGACCAGAAAACATAAGTTAATTGCTGTACACTGACAAAGGGTTAACTAGGCAGATGTTGTTCCCGCCCACGTTGCTTTGCAGGACGTATGGCACCTCGTGAAGATAACGGTGTCCTATAATTTCACATCGCTTTATACTCGTGAGGTCTACAAGGAAGATCGAGGCAAGGTCGCCTTCCCTTGACCCTACAATGCATATGGTACCTCGTTCTCTTTCTGCTGTTTCTCTGAAAGCATATATTTATACTGCCCGTGCATGCGACTGACCACCGAGTAACGCCACGACATGGGGACACAGAGGTAAAGTTAGTCCGACGTTCAAAGCCACCGACCGCGTAAGACTAATGACATTTGCATCCTTTGGAGGACCACAATATGAACGATCAGCTGACAGCCAAAAGGTTTACGCCGTGCTGTGCTTGTGCGCGTATGTGTGTCAGGTTCCCGCATGTAAGCTTTTCTATTGTAGTCTGTACAGAGTAACCTATCTTTTTAATGACTGGTGTAGCCATATCTGTTTACGAGAGCGATTATCTCAAATTTACCGTACGCACAACAAACAAAAAGTCATTCTGTTTTGTTTTTTTTTGTTTGTTTCTTTTTTTTTTTTNAAGAGAGGAAGTCTGTCAGTTGTTATGCGTACAACAACAAGATTTAGTGCGAGAACGTTGACAGCATGTTGGTTGGGTTTGAACATGGTGAGAGAACGCAAAGGAGTCGGTGGTGTGAACGCCGTCCGTGTCTCCTTTGCGTTCTCTCACCATGTTCAAGATTTAGTGGTGATGAAGAAGTGATGTGATTCGTCATTCTAGACGTGGCACACTACCTCATTCTGCAGAGGTGTAGAATGGGGGATGGTTATGACTCACACATGACTGGTTACCACTGGCACAGTTCAAAGTAGATAATGCATACGACATATGAGGCGTATTCGCACATCGTACAGGCGATTAATTAGTCCCGTACTTGTCAGGAACTTCAGGAAGAGCACGTACGTCAATTGATTGCTGCGAAGTTGCGCACAATCTATAGCGTTGCTTAGGAATTTTTCACTAGCCTTTTTTCAGGTCGCGACATTCTCACGTCATATTCCTGGTGGCGTTCATTATACTTCTCAGTTTCACGATTTCCGGTTCGTGAATTTCACCAACGTGTGATTAACACTCCATGGTTTGCATTCTGAGCCCCAGCTCGAGTTGAAAAATTTTCAAGCAAATTATAACTCATGCAATGATGCTGTTTCGTAGTATTGTCCGAGCATTAAACGCACTAGAAGGCACGCATGTCCGCGTAAGGGAGCCTGCTAAAATCGTCTCTTATATCCTATTCATGTTATACAGCGAAGATAACAATTAGATTGTGACAATGGGGTAATATACAGAGTGTGTTCGATAAGTTATGGCTCTTTTTTTTTTACGGAAAATAAATGGGGCATTTATTTTGTAGCGGTAGGCAGTAGTCGGTATCGTACACACGTTTTTCTGCGATGGTACGCCTTTGGACGTTGTCATCGTTTACAACACGCTAAAAACCTAAAAACTGATGATGATGATGATGATAAATAACTGAATGGGGGAGATGGAGCTGGGTGTCACCCCATTTGGGGCGGCTGCTGCTCCACTTCTTTTGATAGAG
>JARGYV010092493.1:0-20272 GCA_029532675.1 Ornithodoros moubata
ACGCGCCATTACATCCATCGTGCCGTTACATCCATCGCGCCATTACATCCATCGCGCCATTACATCCAACGAGTATTTACGTCAAATTTTGTCTAATACATCCAACGAGTATTTACGTCCCATTTTGGCTAATACATCCAACGAGTCATTACATCCAATGTGCCGTTACGTCCAACGCGCCATTACATCCAACGAGTATTTACGTCCAATTTTGGCTAATACATCCAACGGGCCATTACATCCATCGCGCTGTTACATCCAATGTGCCGTTACGTCCAACGATGCGTCGATATATGATGATAACGATGATGTATAACGATATTGTCACGGATGAAGTGCACACGACAGTCAGGCTGCGTAACGGGCAAACGCTCTATTAACCTACTTGGCTATAGCGAGTGTCACAGTCGCACTCAAGAATTGCAGACTTGGGCTACGCGTCGGCTTATAAAGGTACTGCAGAAACTTCTGGTAACGTCGAGTGGCACGTGTTACGCGCTGACAGTAAGGACGCGTCGTTGCCGGTGGCTTACCGAATAAGCTAGAGTGATCTTGATGTTGTTATCATAAAGCGAGGCTTATCCGCTTGCAGTCGAAGGTCTTGCTGTGGCGCTCACCTGATGAGCCTCGCGGCATTACCCCCGTTCGTAGATATGGCGTCGTCCCGATGCCATCTTGCCGTCATGTTGCATCGCGTCGCGTCGTGAAAGTCGGTCGTCCGTTAGTTATTAACGCGTGTAGTACGGCTTTAGGCGCACGACATGTGTAACTTCTGAGCGTAGATTGCGCCTATAGAGCTTGAGCTACTTTCAGGTATAACTTCGTAGGTGAGTTTTCCCATCCAGCGCAGTACTTTGTATGGGCCGAAGTGCCTTTTTAGTAGCTTCTTGCTCAATCCATACGCATCCAAACGCATACAAGATCTCCTGCCTGAAAGTGTGCATCTCGTCGGCGTAGATTGTATCTTTTCGCATCTGTTCGTTGTTGCTGGACAATGCGGACTCTTGCTAGCTGGCGAGCTTCTTCGGCTCGTTCGGTAATCGTCCGAGTCATCATTGTCTTCGTCATTTTTCACTTCGTGTCTACTTATCCTACTTGGCTATAGCGAGTATCAGTATAGCGAGTAGTAGTACTACTGGCTATAGCGAGTAGTAGTATAGGAGGCCTTGTTGTCGTCGGCTCTATCGTCGCGTCTGAAATTCCTACAGAATAGCTTCTTATTACCCGTTATCTCCACCAAATATGTCACGGATGAAGTACACAGGACAGTCAAGCTGCGTAACTGGCAAACGCCTGATTAGCCACTTTGGCTATAGCGAGTGTCACAGTCGCTCTCAAGAATTGTCCGACGTGCGCTATGCGTCGGCTTATAAAGGTACTGCAGAAAGGTACAGCTTGCCATCGAAGGTCTTGCTGTGGCGGTCATCTGATGAGCCTCGCGGCAATATCTTTATGAATGCTGGTTAGCTCCCACCGAGGTGTGCGATGGAGTCTATGTACAGAGCGGCCCTTTTGCAAGCGACTATGATCTTTCCAGAGTACAGCTAGATTGTTAAAATGTGCTTTTCTTTTCAAGTTGTGCTGCCATATCATCAAATACATTATGTAAAGCCTCCGCCCGTGGATATGTTACCTCTCATTCTTTCACGCTTCATGACACGCAGTGTGGTCTTCATACATAATATATATGGGGTTTTTCGTAAATTGGTAGTGGAGGTAGGGAATGGAAAATAACCCTTCGCACAATCCACGCAATGACGCTTTCCACACTTTGAAAAATACGTACGTACGTACGTACTGGGAGGGATAAACGGAGGTTCGTTGGATCACCGGTGTCCAGGCTTCTCAACTTTGTGGTGAGAAACTTCAATTATCTCGCCTAACGGGATGCCGGTGTCGCAGCCCTCGCGTGTTCTTGGTGCACCACTTTTATCGGGGACAGGAATTTATAATATGACCTTCAAACTTCAGACGCAACCTTCAAACGTAAGACGAAAGGAAACCATTAGCAAATGTACTTTCTCGCCACGTGCTTCGTCTGCCATGGAACGGTAGGCAATGGAAGGCCTGATGCACACAAATGTTCCATTATATGAAAAAGGCCTCATTACTTACCCTTCCCTAGTGTTATCTCTCCACATGCCTAGTTGTGTTTATCGATAACTGTCGACTGGTGCTGCGGTCAATATAGCGAATACATGCTGCAAATGGGAGCAGGGAGGAAGAAGAGTGAATTTAGGGAGAAAAAAATGAATTTAGTCGCGACTAGAATAAGTTCAGTACGAGCTGCACAAAACATGAGAAAAACAAAGATATCAGAAGAAATTGAGTTATTGAGTATGCCATCGTTCCCTCCTATGATGACCCAAAAACAAGAGTCACACCGTGTGGTGTTCCTCTCCACCCCTTTCTGTACTGATGACACAGGTTGTCCTGCGAGGTTTGATTCCTGGGATACCATTCAGGTATCGGTATCTGTGTTCTTGGCTTACTGTTGCACGTTTAGCTACAGGAAAAAGAACTACATCCGGATTCGTTCTCTTTGACGTTCAGCACTGCTCATACTCTTACCTGCCGCATGATAGAGGCCACAATAGAGAGAAGAGGCATTTTACAACCATGCAAATCCTCACTTCGAGGCCTTTAAACTGTGCCTTCTGGAGTGAAAAAGCTCGCCTTCTTATAAACAGGATGTAATTATTGTTGCTACGGTAATTCGATAATTACCAGAGATAATTTTCCAAATTTGTGCAACCGCAAATTTCCGTTTTTGAACCGAATGGCATGTGTATGCAGCGACTGGGGATAAGGATCGTGCACTGCTACTTGAAAAGCGCTTCACAAAAGGTTGGTGGACGTTTCAAAACTTCTTGAGGAGAATAAACAGCGGCTATTTTGACATTAAAAAGAGCCCATGAACCTTTTACCAAATTTTCGGAGATTCGAAGTGTCGGTACAGATTTTCATTTTTATAATAAAGTCAGCCGGTCTAACGTAGAGTTGCGTCAACCTCTTTATCTCCTTTTCACACCAACAGCACCACGTATGATCCGCGTTATATATCCGGCTTTTATGGAAAGACAAATGAAACCATGTCTACATAAACGAGTATATAAAAAAAGCCAATGCCCTCTTCGTTTTCTTTTTTCTACTTTTCTTCTTTCCTTTGGCGAAAAGCTTAGGCAATCCTCGCCCATACTGTCGCCCATAAACCCCAACATCGGTAGCCTGAGACGTGCGGTGCCTACTGAAGGGTGTAGAAGATAAATCTACCTGAGGCACTTTCCTTGGGTTCCCACCCATATTCCGAAGAACTTCAGCATCTGTGCTCTGCAACTTTGGCCTGAGAACACTAGATAACTTCTAAACGAATGGATCATTCGGAAGGTGTGAAGTGCCCCGCTGATATATAAATACCTCCTAGAAGCTATAAACATATTGAGAAAACGACGGTGGTTCAGGGTATGCTCTGCAGTCGTATCGGGCGAAAGAGAACCATTTTTCGCGTCAGCCGGCTTTTGAGGCCCAGTGCCGCCAGTCGAGCAACTCGCAATTAATGGGGCCTAACGAAAAACTATCTGTTTCGCCAGGTGTAGCGCGAGAAAAAAAGAACAAGAAAAAGAACTTGCGGTGTAAGAATATTGCGTTTTCCTTATACAATTGTCAAAGGAATCGACGACGTGTTGAACTTGACCCCCCTCCCTGTTTCCCTCTGTACAATAGAAGTGGCCACATAAAAGGAAAAAAGTATAGATACGGTACCCATACGGGCTGTCACATATGAATTGAGTTCAATAGTTTTATTTGAAGGTTCCATCGATTTCCGTCCGGGTTCGCCAGTCCTTAGGGATTATGATATTGATGTCTTGTCCGTCCCGGTTCGTTTGAAACGCAGGTTCGAAGAAAGGCTATGTCGAGTTCGTCAGATGGCTAGCATCTCCATTCTGATGGTTCGTTGGTTGAGAAATATGGCGAAAGAGCGATTTTAGCCCAAAACTGCTTGAGGCGGCTTCTCAACTGACACATACGTATATATAAGTGAATTTTCTCCTTCCCGAAATCTGTAGCATCTTGGTTCAACTCCCAGTGCTAATCACTTGTCCGCGAATTTGTTCAGGAATACTACTTCGCGATGCGGACTTCGTGATGTCATGGAGAAATGACGCTGTAATATGTCAAAGTGACGAACTACAGGTTACTGTAATATAGCCCTTCTTTGTTTCATTGAATCATATAGCCTGTTCTTGTCGTCTGGCCTTATCTCTCTTGTCTCATACTGTTGCACTTAACATTTATGTTTACGACATACAGAAGGAGTTCTGTAATTGATCTGATTGATATCCCGGGTATTCGTTTACACTTGTAGTTAGTCGGGGCTTTCCAGTTGGTCGCACGAAAAAGTAAGTACAGGCCACAAGGAGCGTCCCAAAAGTTCTCGGCCTGACCCAGAAGGAGGTAACAGAGGGGGACGAACTTGTGTTACTTTTCAACGTAGTCTCCTTTCTTCTTTCTTCTTTAGTCTTCCTTAGTTCTGAGAATCTGTCGTCCGTCTTTCGTGTTTCCGTGTCTCTCGGTCCTACATCATGAGTTTACACCAGCTTGCCTGCAAGATTTCCCTTCTTTCCTTTGAGGTCCACACAGTTCGCCCAGCGATGCTCCTGTGCTTGAGTCCCCGTGGAAAGAAAAGTCGGACATTTGGTCCGCCATAAAGTGGGTCACAGTATCATTGACCTGATCATGGCTGGAACAGCGAACACCAGAAAGTTTTTTTGCATGTGGGGGAAGGGATGGAAGTCCGATGGAGCAAGTTCTGGCGCGTACGGTGAATGGTTGACCACAGAAAAGCTGCAGGGGTGGATGGCTGCCATCGCCATGCAAAAGGGTATGTGGGGAGAGGGAGGGGGGGCGCATTGCCCTGATGGGACAGGACCCCCATCGGAGTATTCAGAGGCGTTTGGAGTTAATGGCGTCCTGCAAACTATAAATCAGGGTTGCGTAGTAGCTCCCGGTGATGGTGTACCGTTACTTAAGGTAACCGATGAGCTGCACGCCCTCCGAATCCCAGAAACTTTCACTCCCACACAATCCCGGAAAGGCTATTACTTTGCCTGCTGATGGGACGGATGGAGCTCACTTCCGCGCTAGGGAAGAGAGGTGTCTCAACTGCTTGGATTGTGTTTTGCTCTCGGGTTGAAAGTGGTGAACCCAGGTTTCGTTCAGTCGCAAATGGGACACTGAAGCCCGCAAAATTTGCCCTGAGCAACTCGAGATTGTCCTTGGATATGGTGTACCGAGTGCGTTTTTGGTCACACGTGAGCAACCTTGGCACCCATCTGGCGCAGACCTTGCGCATGCCAAAATGTTGGGTCAAGATGCGGTGAACTGTTGTTTTGGAGATTCCTGTGACCTGTGCAGTAGTCCGGACTTTTACTCGGCGATCTGCCATTACCTCATCGTGCACACGGCCGATGTTTTCTTGCGCGGTCACTTCAGCAGGTTTACCAAGGCGGGGGTCGTCATGGAGGCATTCCCATTCTCGCTTGAATTCCCGGGGCCCACTTCTTCACCGTACTGTAGGACGGGGAACCCTGGCCCAATGTCGCCACCATGCCTAGGTCGATGCCTGCCGGAATTAGGCCTTTCCGAGACAAATATACGATCACCGCACGTGTCTTCATTTTCTTCACTTAGCTCGACTGAGCGGATCGCTATCTGCAGACGGCCACCACGTGAGAATCGTGTCGTGCGCATGCGCTATTCATGGTGGCGCGAATCTTAAAAGGGGCCCATGTGCTATAATTATGTTTTGTGTTTCTGCTCGCACCCCCTCTGTGTCAGGCCGAGAACTTATGGGACGTCACTCATATAGCTGCCTGATCATCTGAGATCACGCAGGGAATTTATCGCGAAGCCGAGACTTGAACGCCATTGTGAGGACGACCCTCCTGCTAATGACACAACTGGTGTTCTGTTTCCTCATAATCTGAAAGTCATGAAGGCTGTTCTGGCAGGTTTCCCTTGTGCCACTGCGCTACGTGAGGTTGCAGCCCCGTTGGCTGTCAAAAATCTTCTTTTCAGGAGCCATAGATCAGCTTTATAAACGAGCTACCGTTCTTCAGTGAAACGTGAGGGGTCCTCAATACAAGCTGCCGTACATCAAATTATTTCCGATAAAGTATCCACTCGTTCTTCTGACCATCAGTGAGGCATACGTGGGTCCCGACTTTTGCTTGACCGGCTACGTTGTTCTCGGGCAGAATGGCGTGCCGATATGGAGGAATGTGCTTTGTATTTGAGGCCAGACGTAGCAGCGGTGCGGCAGAACCTGAAGGGTCAGTCAGGTTTTGACACCATTCATTGCAAAGTTCAGATGGGAGAATATCGCATTATCCGTTGAAAGTATATACGTACGTCCCACTCTCGTCAAAGCCGCAGACTGAAGCGTTTGGAATGATCTGTAGGTGGCTTTTCTTGTGGTTGGAGACACCAATGCTTATCACCCTATGCGAGAAAGTAGAAAGAGAGACAGCAAAGGGTTCATCTGGAACGAAATCACTGAGGAAATGAATATTTGCATCTTAAATGATGGCTCTCCGACGCTCCTTCGCCGCGACTTTTCTACTTATGCATAGCACATTTCGCAGACGTGGATAAGGAGAAAGTGTCCATCTTCCTATTTTCATTCCATGTGACAAATTGTCGCCTCAGCTGAGCAATAGGGCGATAGGGCTCGCGAAGTGGAACTTGTTTTGTAACGCTTGAAAGAAAGCACCGTGTGTCGGAGATTTCCGGCGCACGTCAAAACATCCCCAGGTGGCCTAAATTATCCGCAGCCCTACCCTGTGGCGTCGCTCATGATCGCAGTTGTCTCGCGACGTGAAGCTACAAATTATTATCACTATTATATGTAAAGGCTTGAGATGTTTCTTGAAGATCAGACTAGGTTGGTATTGCACACCTTTGGGTCGGCCAAATCGACGGCAAAGGCTGAAAATAGCCATGCAGGTACCAATCCAAAGGCAGAGAAACAGCGGGCTTGTACCGAAGACGTGCTGAATGCGCAAGGCTCGACGCAGAGGACAACTGCAGGATATCCAAGGAACACCAATCATACCTCCACGGACACTTCCGCCACAATCAGTTTCAATCTTTATCCTTGGACTCAAGGTAGATTGGCAGGAAGTTCCAGCTGCTCTTCTGAAGCAGGTCACTTGACATGGTGGACGCCCACAACGGTGCCTACGCCGCTGTATCCACAGGTGGAATAACAGCAGCAACAACAGATACTTTAATGACGACGACATGATGTATTTCACCGTGCCAGAGGCTATAGCCTACCCCATTGCAATGTGTCTGAACATGAAAGAAGGATAATGATGAGAAAACTAACGGTACAGAGCTGGAGCTCTATTAAGAGTCCGGCTGCTGACAAAAGGTCCTGCAATGCACACAGGACGGATGAGCCACCGCAGATGGCTCGTCTTTCTCTTTCAGCGACCGCAAGGGATCTGACATGCAGATACCGGCTATGTCATCGCACCTCATCCCGCAGCATGGGGCCCTATGCTGTACTCCTCTTACGCAGAAGCTCTTGGGTCAACATCTCGAGCAGACAGCAAATCCGCCCTGCCCTGCACAGCTGGCCTGGGCATCCGGGGGTATTTGGCAATATGATTGTGACGAACATCGTACAAGCGCATTATGGGCTGCACGAAAGGGGCACGGCCTTTTACACGTACTTACGTCCTTTCAACAGTCCTGGGCTCATGGGACAAACCGTATGGTGCTGGTGCTCTTGCCTACTTTAAAGGCAACAGGTGCACAGCATAAGCTTTAGGTCATCATTTTCCACCATCACTCACCTCCAACTTTGTGCAATAGAATTGGGTGCCACTATAGCAGCGAAATATCTCACCCGCCATCATCATTTATGTTGTTGTTGCTTAACCGTTGAAGTGAAAAGACAAGAAATTATTAGCTTTTCATCAACTTCCGGGAACTGGACACGGTGTTGTGATGGTATAACGAATGCAGGTTATTTATGGTGCTCAACCAACTGCGCCATTGATAACAGCAAGCAAGCATGCCGATCACCAACGAGGCTAATCTTCGTTATCAACATATTCGTACTTGTGCAATAAATCCAGTCCACCCCATCTTATTCATTCCTTAACAATCGTAATAATAATAATAATAACGTTTAACATCGTTCGACAGATCAGAAGACAATCATGTGTTGATAGCACTGACTCCTACAAATAATGGTAAATACATATCCACCTAATACGGAATCAAAGAGTTTGGTGTCATGACACGATGGACCAAATTTCACCAAACCATTATGGCCACATTGATGAAAATAGTAGATAACAGCACTGGATGAGAATATATCTGGATTGCGGATACCGCATCAGATCCATTATCATCATGCTCTCGCAGTGGCAGCGCACACCGTTACGCCGTAGGTGTTGAGACCCATTGCTCATCGATATCATCTATGCACGCTCCATTAGAGGACCGAAATCAGTATTACGCTCCTGTACCTTACAGTGCTGCAGAGCCGGATCGATGTCAAGCGTTCCGATGGCATCCGCTAGAATCGAAACGGGCGTCACGAGTCATTGAGATCAAATATAACCGTTGGAGCAACGTGTAAGGAAAGAGAAAACAAGTCTCTCCGGTCAATACATCGAGAATGAGGGGCAATAAATAAATAAAAGACAATAAAGTTGGAGGAGAAAAGAAAGCTAGACATTGTCCAGACAGAAGGAGAACAAGGTCGACGCAGGAAAAAAAAAATAACATACGTCGGGAAACTTGACGTTTTAAAGATTTTTCTTCGTTACGCGTTCCTTAGTTTTTCCCTACATCTCGTTTTGGGGTCAAGCGTATAAATGGAGAGAAACATTAGAAAAATAATTGACATTAAACTCAGGTGAATAGTTGTGGTAATTTTGAAACAACTATTTTGGAATTCAACGTATACCCTGTGGGATAGGTGAAAGTGAAACTACAGTATTGCTATTGGACCCGTGTTCTCGCTCTCGTCACACCGTGAAATACCACTTTCGATCACCATTTCGGTGTCATTTGGTGCTTTGCGCAGGTTCGATGAACCGAAGATGATGTTGATGATCGCCGTTGTGGAAGTTTCATTCGACTCTGGCACATTTCGTTGACGTATCTGAATCAGCTAGTAATGGGGAGACCTCGCGCATTGAAAGTTGTCACAGTCAATGGCCTTACATTAAAGGTACTATCAAGCGGCAGGCAAGTAATACAAGCGGGCCTCACTAAATAATAATTTGATGCTAATGAACTGTATGAAACAAGTTACATGTGCGGCTGTCAGCTCTAACGATTCGCAGAGAAATTGCTGCGAAATGGCGTGGTGCGACGCCTGCTGGCAAAGGAACCCAAATTCATCGGCCAACAGTGCGTATATGTTCCCAGACTTTTGTTGTGATTTGTTGCTTCGCAACCAGCTTATTTGGCTTCCGAAGCTATCTAAAAGGTTAAGAGGTTAAATAAAGAAAAATACAAGATACTGCCCCTTTCATCATGCTTTGTCCTTGTGACTCTGCTGTCAATGCTGCCGATGCTGCATCGATGTGGATTGGACTGGATTTGCATGCAGGTGGCTCCTAGTGTTGTTGTGCATCCAACGGTTTTTTGCCGTCACATGTGGTGGGCAATGCAAGGTTGGAAGTACAGTACGGTAGACACATTGTTGCCCACAATTTTCAGTTTGGTTTTTCCACAAAACGACGTAAGCGATTGAAACGAAAAGTGGTGCTTTTAGTTCCGGATGCTTCACACTATCAAACGCTTCATGGCGCTGCACCAGAGCCACATTACAGTGCGTTTAAACTAGCGTCGAAATAATAGAATAGCGTAGAATACAGGCGAGAGTCACGACAAGCATGGGCATACGATGGTGTGGGCCAATTATTTAAGCAAAGAAACGAAATATACAGACGAACTCTGCGTTGTTCGTTTTCCTGTACAGCGACCTAGTAGATTTCACTGTGCGAGAAGATGAGTTGCTACCTTCCCCCACCTATCTGTTTGGTGACCACGAAGCCGGGTCGTGTTCTGCCAAGCGATACTGCAGTGCGCGAGAAAAAGAGTCAGTCACCCAGTGAGTGAGCATGGCTGAAGCCTTATAGAGCCCGAGGCATCTTTGGTTAATTCTATACTATGCTGCTATACCGCGTATGTGAAAACCTTTTGAGAAGATCAGCATCTGACGTTCATCAAGCAGCGAGTCAGGACAGCTCATATATGTCTTTTCCAATTCATAAAAATAACTGGTCATAAGCATCGAAAGGGCATTGTTCGCTTTGATTCTCAAATGGCGTGTCTGCCTGTACAACGAGCATGCAATCGTTACTCCAGGAGCTCAAGCTAACAGTCGCATCACGGAGAAGCAATTTGACTTGTGGAACAAAGAAGTGCTAAACACAACAGGAGGATATTCTTCTCTTTAGGAGCAGCAATCAGACCATCTGAGTAGTTTTTTTTTTTCTTTTACTATATATACCGTCTATTTAATATCGTTGAATGCGCACCGAAATCCCCGAGTGAGAATGTTGCCAGCGTGTGTTCACAAGGTCGTATTTGACTCTGTTGCGCTTTCCCTGCTTCGATATAGTATTTACACGATATGTTCTACTTACAGTGATCGCTATTAGACGAACAGAGAGTCTGCTAATGTTTCTGTTAGCCTAATGGTAACTAATGTTCCAGCAAGCTGCCCTTAGTACATTCTCCCACTTGAGACAAATTACTATACACGTGGCTTTAGGAAAGGCTTCGGACTGAATCTAGAGGTGCAGTTCAGTTAAAATGTAGGTAGAGTCAGTAATCCCAGACCTGTTTCCAGGTCCCGGAATTTCGGGACTTTTTTCCACAGAATCCTGGGATTACGGAACGGGATAGATATTTCCTTCATCCTCATCCCTCATCCCTCATCCTCATATTTTTGCACATCTCATCGCCAACCCACCTGCAATGGGGTAGCGCCCGCGTTCAACGCGGAAAAGTCCCCATAACATCTTCATTATTTATCTTCGTTCGTTCGTTCCTTCGGGATTCGCTTTCAAGTCTCGTAGCGGTAAAAATTTCGCGGCAAGTTTTGGGTTATCTGCTATGATGCACGAGGAATACAAGTACTAGTACATGGAGTACTAGTAGTTACTCTGACGTCTATTATGCCTTCTTGGCGGAGCTCTGCTCGTGGAGACTTTATCACTATCAGTTAATTAATTATTCTACTGTATGCAATCCTTCCTTCCTATCGAAACTGGTCTTCAGTGTAACATGCACTGTTCAGTTTCACTTTTGTCCATGCGGTCACGAGTATCAAGTGTCAATGACTGCAAGTACTCTGTGTTGAACTGTGTATTCTCATCAGGCAGGGGAGCTACTTATGGAGGTAGACCCCTTTATAAGTATAGCAACCCCACTAAACATATAGTACAGTAACGCTATTGAAGTTTCTCAGGCTGTTTATCTTGCAAGTGGATACAAGAAATAAAAGCGCCAGGGGAGCGATTGCTCCATTGGTGAAGGTTTTTACTTCTACTGACGGTATAGCTGTGAACGAACTTTCGTGCATGAGCTAACGTAAACGTAACAGTAAAGGCGACTTACCGAAAATATGTAACAGCCTTGGATGCTTTAGCCACCAAGTTTCCCAATGGTTCGTTGTAAAAAGAAAAACCCCGAAATCCCGCGAGTTTCGAAGAAAAAATTTCGGGACATGAATGTCAGAAATCCCGGGATCCCAGGACCCAACTTTAAGTGAAGTTGCTTGTTTGGGAACGTAGTTGGTACAAAGATACAATTTCGCGTAGCGTTTACACAAAAGGAACGTAGTTCTTTTTCCTCCTTTTTTACAGAAGTCGGTTCCCCGCGTTTACCTTGACCGCTAATCAGAAAGCAACAGGGTATACAGCGTGACAAAGTGAACCCACTCTGAGGGAAGAACGTGGAAGGAACAACGGGAGTTGTTCTCTCGGAGGAGTTGGCCGCTCAAGTTTTTTCCAAACATAGTTTGGTTCGTGAGAGAAAAAGGTATATACGTTATCGGTAATCCTATATAGAATGATAATTCTGGAAACACTGAACTCAGAAGCCGCTTTCGAAGGAAAAAACATAACCCGTTTCCTTCCACCGTTTTTTGAAGCCGCAGAAAATACAACAACAAGATCTAAGAGTCTGTGTGCACAAATTGTTATGCCGGCGCGGTGAACTTTGTTGCGTCACGTTTTCTGCGTCGGCAAATCGCTGGGATACGTACAAAAAAATATGAGAGTCGATCGTTTGGTTCAACAGATGTTATGCTTGGACAGGCCATAAGAGGTTGCGTAGAATGCATTTCCAAGCATATCGAATCACCGCTGTTACTCTTCGAGTAGGTCATACTGAACGATGCCACATGAAATTAGGAGATTATTTTCATTTATAATACTGGTTTGTGATATATGATTTTTGCACTACCACACTTACTGACTAGTATTCGTGAGCCACAGACAATTACCATGCGCCAAATGCGTATACTTCCCGTACCCGTGAAATATAAAAGCACGCAAAACAAGACCAAATTGTCAAATTCAACCTGACGACATTTGTTTACAGTTGTGTACATTCGGCATGCGCATGGCGAGTTCGCGTTGCACCATTCTGAGCGTACTGCCTGCGTAGTCTGTACGCTTATCTCTTGACTGCATATGTGTCCGCGTATATCATTTATCATTGTCATCATATATCACCTTCTATATATAGTTCGACCCTTATGATTAAGATTTTTAACTTAATCTTCTCCATATACGGTGCTACTTGCACAGTGTAACGTCATTCATCATCCATGCCTTAACTAATGCCTCTGTGCTTGACGTCAGATATAAAGCTTGTGGGAGTTTTGTGTGTATGGTTAGGTTATTTGTTCTTTCTTTTGCTTTTTCGAGGAGGAGCGGTGGTAGTGACGTTTCCTACCCGGGCAATTTCATGGTTAACGCACGTGGGTCACCAGCGGTCTTGGTCGACTGGGACAGAAACTACGCCTGCATATGCCTTTAACCGTGAGAGGAAAACCCCTTATGCAAGTAGGATTCGATCCCACTACTCTCCAGTGTTTGGCCCGTACTTGGCAACTGTCAGGGAGCGAGCGTCTAGCCCGTGCCGTTGGTGTTTTCAGGGAGTACCGGCAAACTACCAACATCTGCTTACTGGTGTAAAGCAATTAAACCAAATCCGAGGTCCTCTGTGTACGGCACGTGTCGCCGACGAAAACAAATGCCCGAAAAGTTCTCACCACGCGCGTCTCTCGTGGAAGCTGCCTCAACTCAAGCGTGAGTGGCGATTGCCGGAACGGAGCTACATTATCCAAGAGAGAGCACGCGTAGGAATGCAAACAACTGCCTTGATTGTTTTCGGCTTCAAGAGCCCGGAGCGTGCTGCTAGACTCGCTTTTCAGTGACGATTTGTGCGCTGTTATCAGAGAATGGGAGATTTCTCTCAATAGCGTCGGCTCCGACATCGACCCCTCGTTCAGTCGATTCACTTGGGCGAGGAAATCGTGCGGAGAGAAAGCAAATCATCCTTTAATATCCCGCTAACGGTCGCCTTCTTTTTTCCCCCTTCTCCTTCTATTTTTTATGCATACATTCGAAGTGCCCTCCACCGTGAAGCAAAAGAAGAGGAAGAAAAAACTTCTCAGCGCTATCGTTGGCACAGTAATCAAAGGCAAATGGCGGCGACAAGTCGACCGGGAGCAACGTCGAAAGATCGTCATGAAAGGAAGTAGCTTTCATAGAAAGAGTAGAAAAATAAACGTTTCTCTGCCTGCGAGTGAAGAGATGCTACTAAAGCAAGTCTTTTGTTTGTCAAGTGTCAGACGCGGAAGCCTTCATTAAACGGGTACGTATGACGTGGGAGGATTGAAATGAATATGAATGTGAATGTGTACGTGTACGTGCTAGCTACTACTTACCTAAAAAGAAAAAGAAGAGCAAAGGAGGAGAGAAGTATATGGCCATATTTTAAGTGACGCAATATACAAGAACCATTCTGAACGGTACTCCTTTCACAGTCTTGTTGTTGTTATACAGAATTACTGAGATAGAAAAAAAGTATGGAACCATATGAGTTTAATACCAAGCACGTGTCATGTGGGAGCCACAGCGGCTAAGAGCAGGTGTTAACATAATTTGATTATGGAGACTCCAGTGGGTGTTATGAACGGTAAGTGAAATATCACCCGAACTGAAAATCTTATATGGGACCACAGCGGAGATGAAAATTTGTGGCGCGCTCAAATTGGAGAGTTCTGGGGATCCCGGGCTGCTTGGGAACTCCGGTGCTGGAAGCACACGAGGGCCGCAGAAGCTAGATGATAGTGACGCCGCATCCATAGATGCCCTGCTCCGACCCTGCACGACGTCTATAGTCGTGCACAATAGCGTTTTGTGTCTTTGAACGCTTTGCAGAGCAACAAAAGCGGGCAGTTCTTGTTTTGTTTGTTTGTTACAAGCGAGGCGCACAACGGCATAAGGCCGCATGTCCGATCGATATTTGATCCCCCCCCCTCTTTTTTTCATTTTATTTCGTCAGTGTTTCTGTTCACCGGAACCTTGGACAGAAGCAATCTGACGGATCGCAAAATACCTTAATGTCGGAAATTACTTAAGGCTGTGCAAAAAACACTCCCTTCGCTTCCGCATTGATTCCGTCACTTGATGCATATTGACAGCAACACGCAAACTAATCGTCATACTCCCGCTTAAAGAACAAATGGCGCAGCTGTTTCAGCCCAGCACTTTTCTTTCTCACAATGCCGTACACTTGCACACACAAATACATACAAAAATGGAAAAAGCACAATATGTTTCCGACAACGAAAGCTGTCACAACCTAGATCCCACCTTTCCTTTTGCCTTTCAGGATACAAGGGAACCGCCAAATACAACTTAAATACGGATGTGAATCGATTTTGGGCCCGGTTCGATTCTGTCGGAAACTGGTTCTCCAAAGTTTTCGGATTCGAACAAACACGTGAAGAGAGAGAGAGAGAGAGAGAGAGAGAGAAAGGCGTTTCATTCATCCATATATCACTGCGATATTCTCGGTTTCGATCGCCCACACAGGATCGATTCGCTGCATGCGTTGTATAATGTTTACATGCGCTGAAAAAGAAAATGTGTATATAGGATGCAATAATGGCCATTACATATTTTATTCACTTTCGAATCTACCATTTTCTTTTCCTCCGTTGATGGGTTTCAGTATCCGTACGAGTTGAGTTTCAATGTTTGATGACGTACTCTCTCCCCACATGGGTGTCACGGAGAAGCAATTGCGTTTTTTTTTTTCCTTTCTTTCTTTTTACACGAAACAAGGCTCGGGCATTGGAGCGTCGGAGTCATTCGTTCTATAATATGCAGAGCTGATGGAAGTGAGAGGGCACGAACAGTATTGGTAAGAGTGATACCTACGAGCAAAGTTAAGAAAAGTACGGAATGCGCGGCAAATATCCTATCGGTGTCAAATTAAAGCTACTAGCGTACACAATTCTGAGAATCTGTGAGAGAGACACTTCTGTGAAGTGCATATAGTAGCATGATTGAGAGCCTTCGCCTACACCTGTCCGCTGAGGAGAAGTCAATGTACAAGTGTCACGCACGCAGAATGCGTGGCACAATCTACATGAGCTCTGTGCACAGTCAGCATAGACCATGCTATTCAAACTGTCGGTGATTCTTCGAAGATTCAGCTTTCTCTTTATTTGCTCGGACCGATGCAAGACACTATTTACAGGTGCGGAAATCGGCATGTACATAATTCTAGATGTGTCATGACCAGTGTGGGAACCACGTTGAAGAACTTAATCTGCTCCACTGTACTGTCACTTGATGTTTCCAATTTATGATCTTTAGCTATACTTGTACTTACATATACCTGCCTATCCTTCTTGTAACTGTTTGTTAACTTTTAGAATATGTCACAGCAATAGCCAAGTACTTACGTAACTTATTTCCTCTCGTTCAACTTGGAGTTACTCAGTTACTATACTTTAGTCTTTATGATTCCATTCCTGTGTCCAGAGTTCATCTCGCTGACTGTGTTCTCTGGCTGGAAATTAAAAAAAAAAAATCAAATATACCCCTTTTGGCAGACGCCCCACCTACTCCACATGTGCATCGAAAAATGAGCCAGAAGTGGCTGATTAGCATCTCAGCGAGAGAACACGCCAGAGTGATGTACGAGCCCTGGTCACCGCTTCGACCACTTCGGTTATGAGGTCTTCCCTAATTAAAAGCCGAGACGCAGTCAACCGTAGAGCGCGCTCGCTAAAGCAGAAAGCGAGCGGCATTTCGACCCCGACTCTCGTCGTGAAGTCGCTTCGGTGACGACCTTTAATGAGCAATTGATAACTACAGGGCCCTTCATCATTGCATTACCACTTCACATTGAATCATGACTTAAGTAATGATGCCCAACGGCGGCGCTCATGGAGACTTTCATCGTACTGGGTACTTGGGCAGCTTCAAAGAAAATCTGCTTTGCGACTCATGTCCCTCTGTGCGTGAGTTATTGCAGTTTCTCAGAATCTTGAGAAGTTGTGCCTAAGACGCTTTTAGAGATATAGCTTGTTCTGCTCTGGTAGGAACTGCCAGCCACGTAAGAAAAATTTCGTGCGGACATGGAACGTTGCGAAATTCGACGATGAGTTGATGGCATTTGGCATGGCTGCTTTTAGGGATTGGCATAAGGGTATAGCCTTTGATGTTGGGTTTCCTTGCGCCGCCGTTTTCTATACGTGTTATTTTCACTAAAAGTGTTTCATGCCGTGGGGAAGCGTGCCGCATACTCTGTTGGGTGTTGTGTCTGCTTCGGTGTCAATTTCTGTGTCTGTTTCGACGTCAATTTTTGCGTTTCGAGGGGCAGCGTTGAGACGTTCGGCTTGCAGCCGAAGACGTGCGGAAGTTGGAAGTTGGATTAAAGAAAAAAATGGAGAGGCGAAGACATACGAGTACATAGCTGTCGCATCAATTGCAAAGAGTTTGCCTTGTGACGTAATGGTATATACAGGATAACCCGGTTCTTTCAGTTATTAAAAATCTCTCGGGTAGTTACGAGGTAATGACGAAATATTTTGCTCAAAATTGTAACGTTGACAGTGATGTGGCCAAGAGTAGTAATGCTCGAGTAGTTAGTTTTACTCGAGTAGCTGAATTCGTCTGCTGTCGCTCTTTTGATTTTTGTTACGGTGACACGGTACTGTGACGTACAAGTACATATTACTGGAAATAGAAATGCCCAATTGAAATATCTTAACACGACTGCTATCAGCAGCCATGAGTACCATTCACGTTTCGAAATACGCAGTTTTTGCGAAGGACACGAGAAACTCTATTACTCCCCTATCATCCTGTTTGTTACTATATATTGCAAGTTAGGCTGCAGTTTGTTGCTATTTCATTTTTTTCTTCTTGTTCAGGGTGAGTCGTGCTCTCAGGGGCAGAGAGATGTGAACGGCGTGACATGGGTGCCGATCCTCGCTGGGGCTCTTGAGAGGAAACAAACATCGGCAAGACTATAATCTGCCGAACGCCTGTAGAAAAACGACAGTTTGGCCGGCGTGTTCCTCTTTAGCAATCCCAACTTACCGATTCTGACAGTGTCGCCCTTGTCTTTCGCGTAACTGTCTCTGGTAACTTCTAAGTAGACTGCTGTCTGCTCTTTTTCCTTTAGGTCTTGCGCCTGTCACATTGCTCGGATTAACACAGCTGTTGGACCATTTGCGTATGTACCCGTATGCAATAGGCAACGAGAAAGAGACACAGAACTTCGACGTGATATTTTTCATATTTGCCGAAGTTATGAGAAACACTCCCAATAGGGCGATTTTTTTTCATATAGGGCGATAGATTTTCAGGGATGATGCCGCATACGTGCTGAAAAGTCATCTTCCGATGGAGACGTGGCCCATTCAGTCTCGAACACCGACTCTGTCGTGCTCAGGGCACCCTTTGAAACGTTGATACAGTGTTCAAAGCTAGATCAAGATACCTGGCCATCGTTTCTGGTGTAACATGAGAACAGTATGCCCGTCTCACACAACCGCTGAAACATCTGACTGCTGCACGCGTCAGCTACTGGAACAAAAACGAAAGAGAAAGAAGGCCAGAACGGGAGGAAAACGGATGCTCAACTATCGATATTCTGGACAGCATGAACAACGATTTATTTATCGATATCAATATTCCATAATTCTCATGTCATGTCTTTTTTTATTTATCTCAATCTCTCTATCTATCTCACTGTGCAGTTACTAATGAGTCCGTAACTCAGGAAGTACGTTTGAAAAACGCGCGTACATTTGTTACGACTCAACGTAACATATCTGACGGACGCCTGTTTCCGAAAATTGTGAAAGCCATCTTGCCGAACTACTCTGAGTGTGCTGTGGTGGAGGACATTGAGCTCATTAGAGTTTCGTGTGGTCGATACGGGCCAGCTCGTTGACGACTCCAATCTGAGCTGGCAGCACGCTGGACACACGACCCTTTAGTGCGCCGAACATTCTGGGACAGCGGCACTGAAGCTATTGCCAGTGAGCGTTCAATGCCTTAATTAAGTTTCTGAAAAGCATTAAGACAGTCCTTAGGTTTTGAACTCATAGTCTTTCTAATGACATTTGCATGCAAATTTATAGCAGTAATCGTATACGGGTCTTAGAGTAGGCGGTTCATTAAGCGTGGAACCTTCTTTTTGCCATCCCACCGTCAACAATGATTGTTTACTGAAAGCAATGATGAGTCCGCACCTTGAACGAGAGAGTTGCTTGTCTAGCGCTTGCAAGATGCAGTAATATTTCAAGATAAGCACGTCCTTCACTCATTTCAGCAGTCATTGCAGACAACATATCCTTGTACAGATTCCTCATAACCCAATTATGTAGTCCGTGTTCAATGTCGCACGTAACAAAAAGGCCTGCGAGGACCGCACTAACGTCGGACTATCCCGCAGCCAAGGGCACGCCATCTTCATTCATTGCCACAGCAAAAAATAAAAAGAAAAGAAATGAGTGAAGGGAACTCAGTTCATTCGGTCACAGACCATACCATTATCCAGTACCTTAAAACAGCACAAGTTTTTGATTAAAAGAGAGAGAGAAAGAGAAAAGAGAGGCGAATTTCGCAGATACTCGAATGCAGCCGTTATGCAACGTACTGATCCATCGAGGCAGGCGCAATAACCAGAAGCCGCGCATGCAGACTAATCTAACATAGCGAGCCGTTTTGTGCTGAGCACACATTTGCCCGCTAACTTCAGCACGCAAGACACGAAAGGGGCTTAGCGTGAATGAACCATTGCAGAAGGAATATTAGAAATCAGTGTTTCTTAAGCATGTCCTGAAAGATAGGTTTCTGGAGTATGATACCAAATTGCAAGATGAGGGTTTCCTGGGTACGGCTCAGGTAGGGGATTCTTAGGGGATGAATGTTATAAGTCCGCGCTCACACATATGACGCAGACAAATACGCCGAATGCTGTCCATGCGGTCTAACTTCGCCGGTCAAAAGAGGGTTACCAGGTACAGGGAGCGTTTCGGTGAAAGTTAAGTTAGGAATGCTCGCATGTTTTCTGTAGTAGTTCGTTCCTCCGGACTAGCCTTGCACAGAGTCAGTAAGATTGCACACCTTTTCTTCTCCTTTGCCGCCATCTGCACTCCCATCCGTCTACCCCCACCGCTGTTTTCCCTCTCCCTGGTTCAACGAGCCGCCATCTCCGAGCAGGATGACTGCACTTTCCCCTGACATCATCCCTGCAGCAAAGCACTCATCAGTTGAAGTTAATGCTCAGTACACATTTCGTTATCCAGCCTATTTGTTATTGCAACTCTCAGGAACCCGTTTAGCTATAATCCTCAGAATGGGCTATGTACTCATTACTGCAAGAGCAAGATGTCTGACGTGTAATAAGGTCCCCGTAAAAGACCTCGTAAAAATTTGACCCCGTAAACATTCTGTACCATCGTCATCGTAACATCTGCTCCTACTCTTTAATTTTTACTACCTGGTAGCTTTCAAGTGCACCGAAATCTACCACTTTAACCGCAAATACTTTACATGGTGCCATTCTTGGTACCGTTGTGTATGTATTTCAACCAGCTCAGGGATGATCTGCGTTCCTGGCTACCATTGATGAATCATCTCCTCCGCCCCCAATCGTCCCACCTGATCGCCTACACCCTCATCCTCAT
>JARGYV010092498.1:0-15014 GCA_029532675.1 Ornithodoros moubata
ATTTGCTACCTGTCTGCGGCGTGCATTTCTAAAGGTTTACCGGAAAAGACCATGCGTCACAAACCAGATGGCAAATGCTGTCTTGCCGAAACTTTCATTATATATTCCTCTTTTTGCGCCGCTTGTGAGAACCTTTTTTTTTTAAAAAAAAAAAAAAAAAGCCACGGACGAAATTTTTCTTGCTGGCATCCGTTGGAAGGAAATTGCCCGTGAATTTATGCTTCGGAAGTTTGATTTATGATCTCAGTTTCTGATGGAGGGAATTGAGGGAACAGAATTATATAAAGTCATCTCTTGCTTGTGGCTATACAATGGATGGTGAATGCAAAATGATAATGATCTACCACTCTATGCAGTCGGGCTAGTTGAGGCGGACGACTTTTTAGTTTTTAATCTTTTTTTTTTTTCCCCTCTCTTTTCGTCGTGTTTTCCACTTCATTCTGTTGCAAAGCAATTTGTTACCTTCGACGCCAACTGCAGTACAAAGGACTTTCGTGTACGAGACGGCGTCCCTTCTTTTAGGAAATGTTTAGTATAGAGCATGTCGAAAGCTTTCGGCTTCGGATAGGCTTATAGCTGTAAACACTCGATATTAGAGGGCGTCATGTCTGCATCATCCACGTCATCACCATTGCTGGCAGATTATACTTGAGAGAAAAAGTAAGAAAGAAATGGTAACATAACACTTCACATTACCAATTCTATGGGAAGGCATCTTCCATTTCCCAAGTTCGCTGTGCCCTGTCGGTAAACAGTGGAAGCACTTCCTTTTGACTAATTTTTAAAATGCGGTGCTTATGTTGAATGCTTCATTCGTATTCAATTGCATTCGTTTTAAAAGCAAAGCTGCCACTGCCTGTTTCTGTCTCAGATTTTGAAAACGAGATACACGCATGTTCTTCTCAAGTTACCTATTCATAGACAACGGAGAAGCGGATTCTTTCATTAATCGCTGATGTTATTTGGACTTAATTCGACATGGGAAACAGCAACGGTTTCAGAAATATGTGGCGCTAGAAGAACAAGGAGAAGAAGAAGAACGTTGAAGACAGCGCGAGCGTTCGAATATCGCGTTCCTAATACGGCACTGATCGCAATCCATTGATTCAGGAAACAAAGAAAGTACTATCGGCGCAGCTTACGCCGTCAATGGAAGATTATGACTGCGCTCATTTGTATGGTCACGGTCGACAGCAGCGAAGGATACTCTACAGCTGCCAGCTCTCGGGCGCGGTGTATGTCTTGCACGCCTTTGCCATCCGTCTGCTGGTACCCGACGTGGACCACTGGTGCAAAATGCCCGAATATGAGAGCTTCCTTAACCTCACCCCGGGAGACTGGAAATATATGAACATTCCCGTGGTGAACGGCAGTTACAGTCGCTGTCAGATGTACGTCCCTCCTCTTGTAAACGTCACGCCTGATGTGCATCGTGCCATTGTCAACTGTTCCTCGTGGGACTATGACCTCGGCGAAGGCGTGAGCACCATTGTAAGCGAATGGAACCTCGTCTGTGATAGGGCTTGGCTCGTTCAGTTAGCATCGACCCTGTTCTCCGTCGGCAGGATCAGCGGGATCGTGGTAACGGGACACGTCGTGGACAGAGTCGGACGAAGACCAGTCATTTACGCCAGCACACTTATGGCCATAGGGTCCGCTGTCTGCGTCCCTTTCGCCATAACATTCAGCATCTTCGTTGCGGCCAGGACAGTTCTTGCAGCATCGCTCAGCGCGCTTAAGATAACCACATTCATACTACTCTTCGAGTTGACGCCGCTTGACCACCGTAACCTGTACTGCTGTATGGCACACTGCGGCACGGTAATAAGCCTCGGAGTCGCCAACGCGTGGGACGGGGTCGTGATCGACACGATGATGACCTTCATGATCCTTCTCTGGCCGACGTCCTTCTTAGTTTACAACTTCTACGTCATTGAAGAATCCCCCCAGTGGTTATTCACGACAAACAGCACGCGCGCGCTGGAGCGTAGCGTACGATCGACGTGCTTCTACAACAATTATCCCTTCGACGCACAGAAAGTTCGCACAGTATTTACGGCCCAGAAGGAAGAATGTGCGAAGAAAGGTCAAATGCCGGTGCGGCGCATGACATTTGTACAACTCGTAACGGACAGGAACTCAAGACAGCGCGTTGTCGTGCTCTCCAGCACGTGGTTCGCCATCGAGTTCTTTCTGTACGGCACTGCTTTTGACTATCGACAGCGAGATTCAGTACTCCTTCGTCTAGTCGTCGTCGCCATGCAAGGATTAGCTCTCACCGTCCTTGTTCACGCGATGAAGATTTACAGCAGAAGACAGATAATAACAATGTGTCTATACGTGGCTCTAGTGTGCAGCAGTTGCCTGTGTGTCACGGCAGGGAGGGTGTTTGCTACGTACCAACTTTTGCGTGTTGTCTCTGTCGTGTCCACATTTGCGGCGCTTATTGTTATGTACGTGTACTGCGCGGAGCTGCACCCTGCGTGGTGCAGAGGTGTTGGGATATCGTGCTGCTATCTTTTCGGACGCCTGGGATCGATCGCTGCGGTACTGTTCGAGGTGCTACCACGGTGGACGCACCCAGGCGTCCCGTTTGCGATCGGCGTAGCTTTTATATTGTTGTCATTGCTTCTTCTCCGGGACTTCAAGGATACGGCGCAAGTGCATGGCAGACTCCATTGAGGGCGCTTTGACGCTGGTAAATAAACATCGCGTGTGAGTTGGTATCGACGCTACGGGGCAGTGACCTACTAGGTACTTGCACCGGAAGGCTAAGGAATAACATATGATTTCGCTGTGCAAAAGTTATCCGCCCATAAAAGTTGCATCCACTTCTGCCTGTGCTTGATGTATGTTCTGCTTTGACATAAAGGACTCTTATCGGTTTGTGTACATTGTACATCTGTGGCGGAGTAAACTTTTCTTTTCAGCTTTTTTTTTTATTATTGAGAAGCAACAAATGCGCATATTAAGTATAGCTGTAGTAATCGTCTATACGGATGCAGTGACATGTTTGTATCTCAAGTATCAAGAGTTTTGCTCTTGGTCAGTACAGTTGCCTACGTGCAGTTCTAGCTTGCGGCAACAGATTTCTATTCACACAGCGTGAACTGATGAACCGCATTTGAATGTTTGCAGTGCCCGGGGGAAGCTGGACGCCCTCACGATGACAAGTTGACTCTTCCGGAGGTTCATCTCTTTAAGTGTGTAGCGGCCGACGATGAAGGTGGGCCAGGCTCAAATAGTGAATATGTGCCAAGAAAGGACGATGTGGAGGTGGATTGCAGCGTCCGTCCTTCTAGCCCTTTCCTTCGCTCAAAATGCTCGAGCGCAGTGTAAGTACCTTCGTTACATCTATTACATTCTCGCAACATTTCATGCGAGCGGTCACATGACTGTGTGTCACGATGTCGTGTTTCTTTTTTGTTTCTTTTTAAGTGACCTAACAGCACATCCACTACTGCGATCACCACCTTTCGATTAACTTTAGGTCTCAGTAAGATTATTCTGTGACTATTCACTGTTGCGGAGTTAATTAACGTGTGCGATATTACGTGCGTACCCGTCACACACAAAAAAAAAAACACCCTGACAAAGAATGAATATGGCACCATCATTTTTATATTTAAAGCATATGTTATCGTCAAACGTTCCCAGACATGCCCTTTTTATTAATGGGTTATCGCATAATGCTCTTATCCAGCGTTCCAAAGGAACTCTGGAAATCGATTGAAATGGCGGCTGCAATACGGTGCGGTTTCTTTTTTGATAGCAATCCCGAAATGTCGTTGAGCGTTTGACATTTGTCATCCGTACTCAGGACGGAGTGGTTACGGAGCTTAAGTAGCTTATGATGCACGGGCACTGCGCAACTTGCTCTACACTGTTATTTTCCCTTGGGTTTGCAAGGGAAAAAATAGCGCATTTAGCGCCAACCATCAAACAGAATATTTCCCAGTGCTTAGATGTGCGGAAAACCTTATCTGAGGGCCGTACTGGAACTAGAGAAGATGGCTCAAGATGGATCATTATGTTTAACGGTCGGCGCTAGGGTAAGTGTGAAGGCGGCGAAGCGCAAAGTGAGCACACAAGTAGATGAGAAATGATACACTGTGTGTTCACTTACACCAGTCTCTCTTGAGAGCAGCAACATTTTCTTTTTTGGGGAGGGCGGGGGGATTGTACACTATTTTTCATGTTTAGCGTAGTCAGTTAAGTTCTTTTGGCGTTGCACACGTAGCCACCGAAAGAAACATGCCGAGCAGCACAGTATACTGAAAGTCGGGTGCATTAGGGTGGACGGGTGTTCAAGATTGTTGTTGTAGCTGCGTAAGAGAGACAGCGACAATCAGATAAGACACCTGACGACCACCCCTAATGCACCAGACTTCCGGTACATTGTGCTGCTAGGGGTAGCGCTGGCTGTGTTCCTTATCTTCTCCATATGATCGATATCGTAACGTTAATCATGTAGTACGTGCTAGATCGACTGCAGAGTAGGCGCTGTGTGGAGGAACCCACAGTCAGGAAAATCTTAATTTCTTTCCTTCGCGGGCTCCCTCCAAAGTCACCAAACCGGAACTTCGGAAGCGCAGCTTTCATTTTCTAATGGCTATACCGCACTAAATTGCTTTATTACGCCCACATGTCTCTCGACAGATTCTTCAACAGACTAATTTAATAGTGTCTCACAGTCTCTTTGTCGCAACGGAGACGTCTTGGATCTTCAGCCAATAAGGTCTAGAGGGAAGTGATCTTCCTGCAACATAATAAATCGCTTGCGGCAAAGCGGCGCGCGCGTCTTAATACTAATGCAGACTTTACTAGTGCCGCGTGGCGAGGAAAGCAATTTATACTGTTCTCCCCAAGTGTATTACGAACTTGGAAGTCGCCCGTGCCGTCTCCGCGCGAAGCGTACGTGCATGCAAAATTAAAATGAAAAATACGTATGTCATTATTGTTACTTCTTATTTTCATTTTATCTCTCTTTTTTTATCTGGTTACTGTACCGTGAGCGGAGCAAATCTTGACGATTAGCATCTGCGGCTCTCAATCTTGCACAGTGTTTTCGTCCAGAATTTAATTTACAATTGAATTATCACTGATGGCAGAGTCTTGGAGGAAATTGGCAGTGACTGACTGCCGGCTGTTCCTTCATTCAAACTCGAGGTTACTAATGCAGTTTCATACTCAACTCGTACTAAACAGAAAGTCAGAACGCCGCTAACATGTCGAAAGTGCCAGTAGAAATAATCAGAATCTGGATGGCGTGAACGTTCGTTTTGCTTCATAAGTCGTTAGATGCACCAAAAACGAGACATGCCGTTAGGACATACGGGCGTTACGAAAATCATAGTATGCAGTGAAGTATAAATTTAACACTTACCTTTCAACAGTGCTTCTTCAAAGAAACCAGGAAATATTTTATGACAAGTTATACAAAAAAGAGAGAGGTGATGTAATTCAGAAATAGAAGGGGAAAACTAAGGGTGAGAAACAGGTTAGCAGTGCATGCGTGATAATACAATTCATAAAGCGGCCTGTCTCTTCATTTTTGTCCCTATTGCATGGATATTGCGTATACAGGTCGAGAAACAGATTTTATCCATGCTGTTTAACCGAGTCCGGAAGTATACCCTACAGTGCGCGAGGAAATGGCTATTCATCATCACTTTCTGTGAGGAGCTGCTCTTACAGGATATATGAAGTACCTCTCGTGTAACAGCTATGAGGAAATCGGATTTTGTGGATAAGCGGCATAAAATTCCATCTCCCTCGTAAAGATTGGAAGGGCTGTTTGGCGTTACGCGAACTGAAGAATAGTTTTGTAACAGTTCGGGGGGAATTTATCTTCAAGTTCACATTATTTTCAATAGAAAAAAAGTTTCATCCGTCTCCTGCTGCGGAAATGAGGAATGGTTGTAATTTCCAGCGAAAATAGGAGGTGGAGCAGGTTTCAATGATTGCCTTCTCTTGCAACATGTTTCTTAACCACCATGTATCGCTGCTGCTATCGATCTCAGATGCATGCAAAATGAGCCTGTCCCTTGTGGTACGGTGTTTTGCAACAGCGGACAGTAAAATTGGAGCAGCTATGCACGCAGAAGGCTGTATAGTGTCCACACCCACCTAATAATCTTAAAAGAAGCAAACGACAAAGCCGATGCCGTTCCGGCTTCGAGGCAGCCTCAACATCATGAAATAATATCGTTCGTAGATCATCACAAAACCGTGCAAAACAGAGATAAAGTATAGTAACGACAATTATTAGCGAATTCAGACTTGTTATTAGACACTAATTTTCTGTATCCGCTCGGAGTAAACTTCTGTTTCCCTGCCGGCAAAATCATGGAGGCTTTGCAAATTTAAAACCTCTCGATTATTGTTATCCTCATGACATAGAGCGTAATGGTTGGAGCCCTAGCAAATTAAACAGAATCCAGTGATGTTGTGCAATGGTCTCTGTGCAGTGCTTTCACTTTGCAAGGATTTTGCTGCTAGATAGCTTCCTTTTACACAATATATTAGATTATAGATTATTAGGATATTAGATTTCATCAGTCCGCCATTACAGTTCGTGAGAAACGTTCATACACCATGGAAGGTGTCCAACTCAACTGCACCTGCAGCGGCTGAAACGTTATTTCTAGTACATCCTTCAAATTTCAATGATATCATGGCGTCTGCCGTCGCATCATCCGAAATTCAGGGACCCTCTGCAGTCGGTTCCCATTTCTCGAGCCATAATGCGGTCCCTTTTACTCTTCGTCGCGTGTGCTGCACGCAGAGAGAGAAAGCTGCAGGGAAATGCCATAGATGGGGAGCCTCGCGTGCGACACATGCATATTTTCTCCGTGTTTACCGCGCTCTTGTCGTTCCCTGGCACGAAGACAAAGTGCTACTACGAGGAATTCAATTTAATGCCTAAGATGCTGCAGCGAAATGTCACGAGCTATATGAGTACCGTAAAAGTACGCACTGCGATTTATTGTAGGGAGACCACTTTGCTCTCCTGCTCCTGAATATACCTCGGAATATATCTTCGCACGCCGTGTGGTAACGCTAAAGGATTAAAATTTCTTCAGTTTACTCGCTTCTTTGCTTCTACACTTCTTTTATATATATATATCTATGTGGCTATTTTTTCCATCGCGGAATGCTGTAAAAAGGAACAAATTGCAGAACCCTTTTTTTTTTTCGCCCTGCAGGACCACTTTTGTTTTGCGTTGTAAAAATGGGTAGGCGGCAACCGGGCATTATTCATATTTCATGTTGGGGACGTTCCCTGTCGTGAAGAAGCATTCGTGGAGGAAAGATCACATCTCTGGACCAGTCAGTTAAGTGATCTGCATGTATACAGGCACTGGTGCGATATTTTCATATGCAACAGATGACGAAGCCTAGTTTTGAGACTTATTATGGGTCTTGATCACCAACTCTGCTGCAGTAAGGCTACTTTGTTTGCTGGTATCCTCTGCGTTTCTGTCGGATGCTCTTCTACGCTGTGTGAATATGGCAATGTAGGAGGTTCGTGTACCTGGCACCTGGTCTGTCATATTTTCTGCTGTGCTGTCCGTATTTTATGTGAAATCAGTGCACAGTCATAGAAACGCGTAGAAGACCTAACACTACAACTCGCAAAGCGTACGTATCATACATTCTTCCAGGATAGGTCCGTCAGATTATCAAGGCACGGTTACATGAACGAGGCTCGTTCTTCACAACAGCATTGTGTTGCCGCATTCCTGCTGAGCCGACATTACACAGTACTCCATGAGTACCGGGTGTGGTTCGGCGAACGAGTGGCGCCCGAGGAAATTAGTCGAATTCCTTCCCCGTGCGGACTTTCACGGTGATCGTGAAACACACCGTGGACGACATTCCTTGTTCAGTGAAGCCAAGGCCAACCAGCCTGGACTGGTTATGCAGAGCGCGTTCGATGTTCGAAGGTCGGCGCGAAGCAGAAGCTGTGACGACGACAACGACGTCGACGACCCATTTTCTTCTATGGTCCTTCCTTTTGTCTCCTTCTAGGATGGCCCTGTGATGGTGGTGCGCAAGTAACGGGTTTCAGTGAGCAAGTGAAGCGTGAACGGCTCTCAGAGGACGTTGTCGTTCTCTGTGTGCTTCTATATAGTGAAGTGCTGGCTTTCGACACACTGCCACGGTTGCCACTCGATATATGCGATGCTAAACGATTCCATCCGTTCGTTCATAGTCATGACGCTTCCTCGTTCCCTGACCCGTTACTAGGGTTTTTTCAGGGAAGTCACTTTTTACTTGCTTTTGCTGTCAGCTGGCAAGACATAAAGCCGAGCAAACTACCAAAGCCAAGTAGTGCTGAACCAATTGTCTTATCCGACGGGAAGGGCGCAGATTGAAGTTACTAAAAGGGTATCAATAGAACACAATGATAGATCAGTGCTTTATTATTGACTGCATCATTAATATTTTTATTTCTTTGATGCCAGCGATAAGTGTGCTTACTCGTTCGCTAACATTGCAGAGATTATAAGCCCCGACCCCGAACACACAGTCACTAAGTCCGTATCTCCCATGTACCAGAACACGTAGAACCGATATACAACACTCTCGCTAATGGTTTCGGACGACCCTCTAATCTTTGACATCGAAGCCGTGATTACACCGTATTATATGTGTGCGTCATCGACAACTTCGGTAAGTAAAAAATGTTATTTGCTTTTGGAACGCTCCAACACGGCAAGTCTATATTGCTTTTTATCGACGTAACTTTTATAGCGACCACATGTTACAAGTTTTCTCTCTCTCTCTCTCTTTGAGAGTCCGCGGAGACCAATGCATCATCCGCCTGATCCGGCTTACTTACTTTCGCCGCAAGTAAGACTATCACTGTTGCCAACGTAAAGGCCCTTGTGCTGGCGCCGCCGGAAGCCATTGGAAAGCGCCGTTAATCGAGGGAAAGGAACTCTTCCTTAGCTCCGAGCTTGGTTCCTCCCTGCTTCCTTCTTGTTAAGCAAGGCAGAACGGAGCGGGCCATAAATTACTTCCTACAGTAGAATGGAAATTATGGTTGAGAGGCAACGCCTCCGATTGCTGTGTGCTTGTTTGGGTTTATAGACTACGGCAGTAGTGGTGATGGGAAGCGGCTTTGCTGGGTGGACGGAATGAGATTTGGAAAGGAGCGTCTGATTAGGGCATTCCTTTACTCGTCTAAGAGATCAGGTTATCAATTGATGGCTGTGGAAAGTGCTACAACAAACAGCGTTTCTCATCGTCCTCAGGCATACGTGGGAAGGGTCGCATACCCCTACGCAGCTTCCTTTTTAATGTACTGAGTCTGTAGGAAGTGGTCACTTCAAATCCTTACCCCAATCGACGGATGATAAGGGGGTACACGCATACTCGAACTGGTGGACGTGATGTCTATTGACCTAGGAGCTAATTGTTTGCCTCGTCTCTTTTGTTGCCCATGCTGTGACCCTTGACCATGAAGGGGGGTTTTCCCTGTACCACAACCAAATAAGAGCAACCTACTCCACACCGTTTCGCCTTTGACCCGTGGCAGCCACCTTCGGTTTCTCACAAGTGAGAGTACGCAGCAATAATGGCGGCACCGATAGCGCAGGTAGGCATGTTCGAAGACTCGCTTCGTCTATTAGACGTCTGAAAATAGCGCAAACGGGAAGGACGCTCAGGGCACCTCCACGGGCCACACGTCTCGAGTAAGAGAATCTAAGAGCCCGTCTGGCACCGTTCACTTTCTCCATCCTGTCAGAAGAGAAAGTTATTGCCGTAACTGGTTCCTCTGGATCCCGGAAGCGAAACGCCAGATGCATGCGCTTGATATCAAGTGCCGTCGCATGCGTGGTTAATGCCTCTGTGTGTGTTACGTTCGTGCACTCCACATCTGATGTACGAACGTGCACCTCTGGTTTGAACGTAGCAGAACAGGTTCTATGAGATGGTGGACTCGGTCAGGGTGTGAACAATGAATTCTGTCTTAATCATAGAGCTCGTCGAGCAGGGGGTTTCGATTGATATGGAGTGGCCGAAGCCGATAAAGGATAAATTAGGCTGGATATTTATGAATCGCACTTTGAAAGCAGGCGAAAGGCGTGGGCAGAAGGTGCTTGTACACCGTTACGGTGCGCACAGTCGGTGGAAAGGTACTGTATGCAATTAACAATACAGCCTCGGGATTGAGCAATGTTACATCATTACTACTTTGTGCCTGTTTAGGAACATTTTCGGTAGCGCCCAACACGTAACGAGAATGATCCCATGTGCAAAGGGGACAGAATATGACAGGGATGAATCCGTTACAGGGAGAGTATTTTTCGCTTTCTCTAAGACTTTGAAAGGCTGCATGAGGGAAGAGGAAAAGATGGCACATTGAATCCCCCTATTATCGCCTCATTTCCATGCGACGTAAGATAAACATACAGCGGCAAGATACATCTAAATCTCCCCTCTAGCTGCTGCGCGAGACATTGTCGAGGAAGAAATCCCCTCTTGAAAGGGTGGAAAACATATCGACGAGGAATAAAGCGCCAAGGCTCTGTATCTGTACGTTCGTCACTCCGGCAAACACGGCCATGTGTGTGTTCAGACGAGATGCTATAATGCCAAACAATCTCTCCGGCACCCTTATTACGCACAGGGTTGAATTCAAATATAGGTGACTACGATGCTCTCAACTTGAGCCTGATTCCACTGCCTGTCGTGCGAGAGCACGATAAAGGCAAATCCCATGCGCTAAACGAAGTCGCTGTTTGCGTCAGTCTGTTCGCCGCGGTAAAGTCGCACAGTGCTATACGTCGCATCGATCCAGTTCCTATTATCCTTAACATTTTTAGCGTTTTCCTTCTTTCTTCTTGTTTGTTCCGCTTTTGGCGTTTCTTTATCAGAAAACGCCTTATATGGCAGGAAAGAGTGCCATAAATATCGCGGTTCACTTCAAACCAGCGCCTCTACGGGTTATGCCTCCTACACGATTCCTTGCCCGTAGGGCAGTCGCTGAAATGGTTCTTCAGCGTCGCTTTCTTATATACAAGTTCGCGCTTTCCACTCTTTTTCCATTCTCGTGTCCGTAGATTTATTCTTGCACTTTGGACTGAATGTAAAAAAAAAAAAAAAAAAAAAGGTGGACCGTAAAAAAGAAATCCGTACAATAAGCGAATCGAGCAAAAAGTTGGGCATTACACTGTCTTCAAGAATGAATGTCGACGTCGTTGAGTTCTCCATTTATTACGTTTTCCGCAGGTGCGGCTGTAAGGCAGGAAGTGCTATCGCTGGTTTATCGACAGATCTTGAAGGGGCGGATTGCGGAGGGAGACCTGCTTCATTAGGGGATGTAGGTAGGGCACGCTGCGTTTAGTTTTGTTTTTAATGGGGTTATTTTGTGGTTATTATTTTTTGCGCCGTTTCGGTGTCAGTGCGGGACGGGTTCAGGACGTGTACCGTGTAACGCCCTCAATGTTGAAAAAGGAATGTGTTACGGGGCTAGGGAATACGTTAGCGATTTGCATGTCGGGAAAGCAGAAATAGAGGTGACCTCGTATTAATAGGCGACCAAGTGCCCTGGGCTTTTAGCATAAAGAATGAATATTTTCTGCAAAGTGCTACTGAAGTTCCTTACTCTCCTCTGGTGAAGACGAACACTAGCCATTCAGAATATTGTGAGACAGACGCTCCTCTCTGCCAATATATCTACACGTCGCATAAGTGTTGCAACAAGAACGTAACGGTAGAGAACGCGCGGCAGGTAATGATTCATAATTTAGTGCATTTATTACTCAGTTCGGCGTTTTCTCTAGACAGATAAGGGATTCAGTAACTAGCTAAATTAAACTGATCAGTTTTCTGGCATATGGCCGGTGGGGGAGCCATACGAGGAGCAGATCCCATTGAAGAAGTCTTCTGCTGGTGGCGATGGTGCCGATACAGCCCGATCTCGCTAAAGATTACCAACGTCAAGATTAACGCAGGGAAGACAGATGCGTCCTGGGTTGACTTTACGGCCCAATTTTACGGCCTGAGCTCTCCAGTGCTGCGCTTTCATTCTCGTATAACACTGACGAGACATTGCTTACTTCCTCACAGAGGAGGCCGCACTTGCCGATCTCACACCGATTAATCTGCAATCGGATTTATGCAGAGCGGGGTGGCACAAATTTTAAGCCGGTTCCACGCATAATGCGTCTCCAGCGACATGTGTCGGAAACGCCCGTTAAGGACATTGGCATCGACACGGATAGAGAAACGGCAAATTGTTGCCTTATGTACTCCTTATTTAATCACCTCCTTCGGCGCTTCTTACTTCTGTAAGGATGTGTTCTGCAAGGGACTGGAGGAAAATAAATTATTACGGCCCAGTTTTCATAGGTGCCGACTGACTGGCAGATGCGGTGCCAGGCTATGGCCTTCCTTCGGGCACCTGTCAAGCGGGGTGCACTCTTCCGTGTTGCTCAGGGCTCGATTACTTTCCCTGTTACGGAGGTTCCTCCTGTGACGCTAATGGCTGCCTTTTGTACAGCCAGCGCTTTGGGAAAGCTTCATGTCCTGTCTGTCGAACCCGTCAGAGGTTTTTCTTTTTTTGTTAATAGCTGTCTTGTCCCAAACTGTATCAATTTCCCTTTCTCTCTCTCTCCCTTTCGTGCTAACTGTGGCGCACTCAGTCATCACATACAAACGCTCAGTCAGTCCTACACTCTTAAAACAGAACTTCACCGCATAGCACAGTGATGACCAATACGCATTCCGAATGATATCGTTCATTAACCTGATTGGTCAAAAACGGTGGGCTTACGCCATTTCTGGGACACTTATGCACGCCATAAGTGTCCCAGAAATGGCGTACGCCCACCGTTTTCAGCATATGCCGTCTCTGAACGATATCATTTGGAACAGCGATTGGCCATCGTCGTGCTGTGCGGTGAAGTTCTGTTTTAAGAGTGTACTTGGTTCATGGTTCAGTGTGATTGTCGCGTCTTGCGTGTCTTCATAAACTTACTATATGCCATTTGGAACAGCCTGAGGATTAATGTAAGTGTAGCTGATACGTAAGGAGGCCTTCAAAAGTGAAAGATATTCTGTCTGCACGTATTCACAACATGCAGATTCAGGAAAACCGTCGAGTGAAGTTTGCTCACAACCTCTTGACTTCATCCATCGAAGTAGCCCTCAGTTGTCTTCTTCCCATTAGTCCACACTGTAGAGAATATTCCATCGCGGCGCTATAATAGAAATTTTAGCGCAGGAATACTAACAATAGGAACCTGGCGCGAACATGTTCTTAGCTAACGAACCAAAAAGACCCCTAGCTTCCGAGCGGGGAGAGAACATGTAACAGCCCCCACTCTCCCTACAACGCACGACTGGAAACCTAGCTCGTACGCGACAACAGAATGTAATCTTTCGTTATTTTTCTTTCTCCTTTTTTTTTTTTTTTTTCTTACATCTTGCCTCATTTGATCATTTCACTGAAGAAGGAACCGAAAGCGAACGTCATTCTCCTGCATGCTAATGACGTACTAATGAGATAGCCGCGTCATCATTTTTACATTGTGTCGTTGAACCTCGCGAAACAAGTTCCACTTATTGTGCGTCTGACCCTTGGCAGAGGGCAATAACTGAAGTAATAAATAAAGACTACATCACTAGTCTTGTCTTGGCAGAGCAAGTTGTGGTTCGCCCCCCAGGCCTTGTGAATGGACTGCGTCAGGCACACGTTGACGTAATAAGAGAAGGAGTAGCAGGGCTTTGTCTCACCAACATTTTTTCTCTTTACCCATTTAACGAATGAAATCCCATAGAGGCACATGGCTGTGTTCATCACTGGTGCCTGAACAAGTGCTGCAAACAGTACGAAGAAAAAAACTTTTTCTGTATTTATTTTTTTTTACCCAGCTGAAAGGGTAAAAATCTGCACTCGTAAACATCATGAATAATGTAGGCTCTGTTAACTCATGCTATACGCCATTCATGTAACAAACGTGCTGTTTTTATTTATTTATTTATTTATTTATATTTAAGGGGCAGGAATCACCATACCGGACTCACGCAGTGTTTCAAATTGGTGGTCCCGCGTTGTTCTGGCTGGAGTGTTGCTCTCATTTGCCTTATTTGATATTATGTTGGGAGTAATGCCGTCAGTGGTATTAAACTCCAGTTCTTGCTTAAAGCGAGTAATTTTTAACCGCCTTTTGTAATTTTTGTTTTCTACTATACTGTTTTGTTGAGCTACGAGTAATGTATCAACTCTGGAGCGAAATTCAGGCCGCTATAACCCTATTTAAGAACGAGCGATGTTCCAAACAAGGCAAGTTAAAATTCACAACTTAATTTCACTCTTGATGTAAACAAATAATTTAACAAATCCACAAGTTAAAATGAAGTTTAAAATAAATCTGCGTCGATTTTCTTGTTTCTTGTGATTATTTATTTACAAATGCTGCGGACGATGAGCTCGTCTAAGCAGGAGAGAAATAGATTAACTCGGTACACTTGGATCATTAACTCAGTATATACTGCAACAGCCCAGTAACAATCTAATACTGCAAAATGCATTACCGACACAGATGAAGTCGAAGCGCTTGTGCGAACGCATGAATATTTTCACGACATATAAGACGGTGAAAGAGTGTTCCATTCTTCCACAATGCGCATGAAGGAGGAGCATTTAAAAGCATCAACACGTGGTAGATAAGGTTGAAATGAATGGTTGTGATTAAGTCTGACAGGGCGACGTGCAGCTGGCTGGATGAAACGAGTCTTGTTTAGTCGCAGCCCATCTTTGCTGTGAGAGTACAAGAATTTAATTTTAATATTTTCCTCCTTACATGCAAATGATCTAGATCCAAACGTTCCAGCATTTATGTGACGGAGGAAGTATGTCTATAATTACCCAGTACAAAACGGGCTGGCCTGACGTTGGACGCCCTTAAAGGGGCCCTGACCAGAAAATGACGAGCCTCGTGCGCAGTGTCAGGTGATAAAGGACGTAGAACAGATATCGTATGCGAAAATTCACG
>JARGYV010092505.1:0-13385 GCA_029532675.1 Ornithodoros moubata
TGTCCCAAGGGCCGAGGATGGAGGGCAGAGTGAGAGGCCGGCTGCAATGAGCCTCGTACTGAGCCCTGAGATGTTCTCGTTCACGGGTATACTGCGGGCAGAACAAGAGAAGGTGATCCACAGTTGCTGGCACAGCACACTCCGGACAGCACGGGCTAGGATGGCCACCAGCTGGGATGTGTTTTGACAAGAACTGGCGCAGGGCCGGCAGAATGCTTTCTGCCTGACTAAATTTCACGTCCTCCGCCGTGAACGTGTCTGGAGTTAGTGACGTGTCCGATATTTTATTGACAGTGTCTGTTACGTTCTTAATAGCAAAAGGAACGTTCGCCTCCGCCAGCGCAACTTCCCACCTCCCCTCCAGTTGGACTGGTTGAGCGAGCTTCACGCGGAAATTACTCAAAGTATTGTTTGGATAAATATCACTAGATGCATTAGAGAGCAGGTTCACATAGAATTGGTTCATCCTTTCTTGGTATACGCACGCAGAGTGGTTCCCTTATATATACACAAACCGTACGCAGGCTTGATGTGTGTCGTCAGAGCGCGCGCCTTGTGACTCATACGCGCCGCCCCAATTGTGACAGCGCCATTCTGATCTGAGCGCCGCGTTGTACGTAGATGCGCACAACGCGATTCCTTGCCTACCGCGCAACATGCTTCTTATACATCCACGCTTTTTACACGACCACGCTTCTAAGGCATCTACACTTTTAAGGCATCTACGCTTCTAAGGCATCTACGCTTCTAAGGCATCTATGCTTCTAGGGCATCTACGTTTTTTGGGCGTCCACTTACGCCACTTACGTAGTTTCTTCATTTTCATGCACATTGCAAGGAGATATTTACATATGATACACAAAGTTATTGCGATCAGGACAAATTGAAGCCAAGCTATTTTGAGCCTCAAACAAGTTTGCTACATATGTATTTTTCTCCAGGTTCAGCATATGATTTTACTTGGAGGAAGCAGCAATGGTGACAAAGCACGGAAGATTTTGTGTAGACTTATGACAAGCGACCCTGTAGTCAAATCCAGTTGAAAGGAGCGAGTGGCAAAAAGTCCAAAACTCTTGTGTTCGAAAGTTGTATGTTGTAAGTATAATTTACGTTATGTTAAAGAAAAGATATAAGTATTCCATGAATGTAGTAAATTATTTAATTATTTTTGTGTGTTGCTAGGTGGACTAGACAAGGATCGAAACTGTGCGGATATCAGGGTGTCTTAAAGTATGCCACAAAATTATAGGAAAAACTATCCTAATAATCCAAAATAAGCTCCCACTTATTTGGGTTTGCGCTTGTGAATATATACATGAGAGACAACATCAAATGCTTTTCGAAAATCAATAACTATTCCATCAGTTCCTAAACCGCTATCAAAAGAACATGGCAGGGAGTGGTAAGATTCAGTTAGCTGCGTTACATACGAATAACCCTGACGAAACCCATGCTGTACCACGGAAAAATAAAATTCAGATATTTATAGATACAGGAATAGATGATATGTTCCATAATTTTAGAAGAAATAGAAGGCAAAGAAACAAGGCTGATAATTTTTCCACACCATGTCTATTGCTTTACTTGTAGATCGAAGCCACGTTGGCCAACTTCCAGTTCCACAGTACGAGTTCCCTCAATGATTTGTTTGTATTGCAAACTGTAAGATGGGTCAGTCCAGAGGTCTAACCACATCGGTTGCCTCAATGATTTGTTAAACATAATGTCAATAAATACCGCAAATATATGAGAACATTGATGCATAATGACAAGTGAAATTCTGTCAGGGTCTACGGCTTTTTCGGTGTCCAGGTTTTCCAACAAGTTTACAATGGCCTCACGCCGAAAGTACACTTGAAGCATTATGAGTTCACTGTGTTCAACAACATCGTGCAGGACGTCGTAGCTTTGCGTTTGAAATACTGAGTGAATATAAGCACTAAAAGCACCTGCCTTTCCTGCACACTTAGTAGACACAGTACCCTCATAGAATATATTGGGAATGCCTGCATTACTGCAGGCTCTGAGGGACCTCCAAAATTCCTTGTTGCCACCGCAAATTTTGTTTACAAAATCCCGTTTGAAGTTCTTGATCTTGGTTTTAAGTTCGATACTTAACGTCCGCAACTTAACGAATTGACGGGGGCTAGAACACTTAAGATATTTAACGTAAGCTGCTTTCTTATATAATGCAATGTAATTTGCAATATAAATGCGATGTATACTAGACGCAGCATTGTAAGAACGGCAGTTTGCTTGCAAATAAATAATTAATGCATGAACCAGCTACACTACATTTGAATCGTGGGCTATCGTGGAGGACTATGAATTGCGTAACCTTATTATTAATAATTATCACCTCATAAGTCGACAAAAATGTCTATATTTTACTACGTTACTGTTCCTCCTGTCACTCTTTCCGACAATTTCTCTGGAGCTGGGATGTTGCTTGCACGTTTAGCCTGGTCGCAAAGTGACGGGACGTTAAACCCTTGGTTTGGAATCCTTGGACGTAAAAGCCTTCTTGGTGGAATGCGCACACATTCTCACATTCAATTGGCAAGCCATAGCTGGTGTGTGAGTGACAAAGAAAATATATACGTGTTCTGACAGACGGATTCATCAGACAAGACTCCGACTAATGTGTCATATATGTTTAGTTCACTAGTATGTAACACCTTTCACTGAGTAAGGGGAGGTACAGGTGAGAGGGATGAAACGACAAACATTTTTTACCTTCTGTTCCTGGCAGAGGTTGCGTAACATCTAGTTACGATCAAATCACATTTGCACACTTTTACAAGAAAAAACTATTGCTGGTTTCTGTTCTGGACTTCCTGTTAACGGAACAGTGAAGGAATGTCTCGTTTATCATCCATGTGTTTTAGTTGCGCTCCCCTCCATCATAAAGATATGTAGCTGGTCTTTTTCGACCAGTAATTTGGTTCACTTTGTTGTTGTATAATCTGATATTACCACAAGGAGATTTCTTCTTTTGTTTTTCAGGCATCATCTCGTTGTGGGCTACATGCTGGCATTTGTGGCATCCACTACGCAGATCGGTTTGCCTCTTCCAGAAGATGTCGACAGAGCTTTCACTGAAGGAAGTACAATTCTAAAACGATGAAAAATAGGTAACGTTCCTATACTTCGTCTGTTGTTAATTTTAATAACTGTAAATGATTACATTTAATTGACACTCCAATGGTTGGCGACATTGCTGGTTCGCCATGTAATTCAAACCGTTATTAAACGAGAGCAGCTTCTGTAAGGCTACAAGGAGCTCATGCAGCACGATGCGTATGACGGATCGCTTATTCGCCTAGAATGTGTAAAATCATCCTCGTCTGTCAGCCTCCAAACATGCAGCCAGAAACGAACCATGGCGTCCCCGTTGAAGAAATCGTGCCGCTGATTGTGGTGGTGTACCATCACTATAGCGCAACTATGTGCACATCATGGTTGAAACATTTCGTTCATGCATTCCAGGAATACCAGCCAAACACAAATAATTTTGTTGTGCTTGATAGTTTGTGATATATTGTGATGTCTGGCCCCAGTGTAGGGTCGGACCCAACACCTCAGCCGATAAATGCAGCCGAGGACGCGAGGATATTCGAGGAAACGACCAGGAGTCTCTTGTTATCCAAGTGAGATACATTCGCTCGTTGTAGTTTCAAGCTTACGGGAAAGGGCTGTTATTCCCAATCATGCAGTGACACGCCTTGTTCTCCTGATGCCTGATGCAGTGGAACTTTGGTAGTGTTTGTGATTATGACCATGTCAAGGTTAATTTTAGCACACCAGTAACCCCTGCTTGGTGGACATAGGGAACATTGCGTCGTGACACAACTATAATGGGCTCAACCATTTTGCTGCCATAAACTAGCAAGTCCAGAAGGGCGTCCTCCACCAAAATCTAGCATAGAGGGGAATCGTACCCGAAACCCGAGCTCTTTAAGTGAAAACCTTTATGGTTTTCACTTAAAGTGCGAAGTAAAAGCGAAGGAATACGACAGTGTGTGACCTTTCGCAGTGCGTCCATCTCCGTAGACAGCTTAGCTGGGCTCAAGCTTCCTCCTGCATTGGAAAATCATGGCCACCGTGTATGCTGGGCAGCAGCTATTCCGTGTAATGGACTCTTTCCCTACTGAACACCCGATGGTTCGTGCAGCAACGTGGAAAATATCAGGTGGGGAATGACAGGATCTTGCCATCGACGACTGCTTCTCCCAGACTTTACTGATGGTAAGCGCATATCGCAGACTAATGCTTTCTTGTGTGTGCGGTTCTGCATAACAGTAGTCGAGGTAAGGTAGTAATTTTCCAGGCTAGGATGCATTTTTCTGGTCAGTGCCCGGCATTTGTTGTCCAGATTGACTGGTACTAACGACAGCCTTAGCGCTAATAATGCGTGAGTTAGCCTCTAACTGGACAAAAGAATACGCCTGATGTTGATTCTGAATTTGGATCTGAAATTGAAGTGAACCGCCTTAATTCCTAAGCTGTGGCAGGTTATTGAGAAAAGTTCCCGGGATGCGCATCCTCGGTTTGATGGAACACTGAACTGCTGGAGTGAACTTCTTTTTCTGCTGTGGATGACATAATGACGTAACTTTGAAATTAAAGTGTGTTAGTTTGAGGTAGAGTAATACTATTAGATTTTTTTCTTACTTTTTCATTTGTTTATTAGTATCTCATAGTCTTTTACGTCAAGCATTGAAGTATTGTTGTTAGTTAAAGATGACGATGATCTAACTGTACGCGTTCATCTCATGCTATTGCCCCGACCAAAAAAATTTCGCTGACGAAAATAAAAAGCATCTCTGCCTGATTTATGAGGACCAAACAAAAGAATAAAGAATCTCAGAAAGAAACTCAATGGGAGAAGTTTGTCTCCTAACATGGGCTGTCCAGCAATAGGTCACGGACTGCCACTATTGTGTAAGGAGGTCGAGTTTTGAGTGGTATTCACGCAGCATCATTTGCTCTTTCGAGACTGCATCTGACCCATTTTCCCGGGCGGTATTATAACGGGAAGAAATCCCTTCGTCTCGGTGGAGGCAGGTCGCTCGTCATTTATGCTGAAAACGACGCTGAGCCGTAGTCGCCCAAGACTGATTCAAGGATAGAGGATAGCAACAGCAATTGCTTGGCCAGTCTTGGATGGACATCTACAACGAGCAGCGATGAGTCCCTTTGTACTCAGTTGGACGAACCCTTGAGCCATTACTCCGGCGCTATGGCAGTGTCTTCAGTGTAACTCGGAGCAACATGTGATTGCTAAGTTTTGCACGTGTAAATAAACCCTGTACATATACCCTGTTACCACAAGCGGTCTTCTTCGTCCGGCTCAGCTCCAAGGAGTAAGCTCGGAGTGGACAAGAACCTGTTCCTTACTAGCTGTATCCTTGTATTTCAGGCGTGTGTGAGCACCGCATCGCCCGTTCCGGAAGGGCTCTACCGAATACCAGGAAGGTATTGTATACTGTACGCAGGAAGCGTAGAAGGAGGCCCTCCAAAAGGTTCACCCACATGGCAATGCACTTCGGTCAGTTTGTGGCCCACGACATCACGCTGACGCCTGAAGACACGAATCTGGGCAGTAAGTCGTGCTTTCTCTCTGTCAGACGTTTGGATCGAGTTTCAAAGAAATGAGGGAGAACTTCCTTCAAAATTTCACCATTGATCAATAAGTGTATGATATCAACTGTGACATCTATGATTTTGAGTGCTCTATGTATCTTCTGTGTAATTACTATTACGGTTACTATGTTGTATATTGTATGCGTAACATACAAGGTTTCTTTGTTCTTTGTTTTTGTGTTTTTACATACAGATTTTTTGGTGAAAAGAACCGCAAAAGCTGCCAATTTGGCGTTTTTGCCCACAGCACACATTCCTGGAGGTTCCACACGACAGCGTCATTTAACAGTTGCACATTCAATACAATAATAATTGACATTTATTAATTATTTTTAGTTAGCGTTTCTGAAGAATAAAAATCAGATTGCAGGTGAGCCCCCAATAAAAGCTTGCGTCCGCCGCAAAAGTCGATTGCAAGTGTTTCCTGCAATTCACCACCGACAAATCCTGTGCAAATGGCGGGTGGAAGGAACGTAACTACAGAAAAAAAAAAATGAAAGGGAGGGGGATTGAAGAATATGTGCCGGGTCAACAAGCCTCGTTATCCGTAACTGATCTGATTGGCAGAAGCGGCTTATCATTGAGGTTGAATGAACATGCTTTGCAGTCGTCAAAAGCCATCCCTATCCCAAGCGGCACAATGTACTGAAAGTCGGGAGCAATAGGGGTGGTCGTCAGGTATCTTATCTTTTTGTCGCTGTCTTTCTGACGTGCCGCGAACTTCAAAAGCAAGCTTGATCCCTCTGTCCACCCCTATTGCACCCGACAAAGTTCAAAGCTCAAAAGTTCACACTCAGTACGCTGTGCCGCTTGGGATGCTGACAGCCGTCTGGTTTCTGAGCCCTTTAAAGCAAAAGTAAAACAGGAACTAGAATTCTAGTTCCTGTTTTACTTTTGCTCTTATATGCATATTTAACTAGTAGCGCGTGATGGGCCAAAGCATCGCGTCACTTCAAGGCCTTTCAAGACCTGTGTTGTGACGTCATGGAATGGAGGAAACAATACCGTCTTCCAAGCTCAAAGCTTATTCATCTGCTGCCATAGGGCCATATGTGATCTCCTCTAACGAACCATCAGTTTAGTTACAATTATAGCACATATATGGCGTAGCCTTCCCTGCTTGTGCACCAATGTCTCCCTTGCCTTCTGGAATTCGCAAGTGTAAAACGTGGCCTTTAAGCCTCGTTCTTCGCCTCCGCGGAACGGACGATGACAAAAAGACCCAACTGTGGCGAGTGGGGCAAAGTACGGAAGCGATAGCCTGTTGTATAGGTATTTGGGGCGTTGTACCTCGCGAGGAAAATAAACAACCTGTTGCATGTGTTGAGATCACTAGTTTGCGCACCGTTACCTGGATCATCCTTTTTATCTGATCGCAAGGGTGCACAGTAGTAGGCAACTTTTAGATCAAATGACAAACTCTTTGTTTTTTCATGAAGGCAACGTTTCCTTGGATTGCTGCCAGCCGATCACAAGAAGAAACCGTGCCGTCTTCCAAGCTCAAAGTTTATTCATCTCTTGCCTTAGGGCCATATGGGATCTCCTCACATCACAAGATCAAAGATCACAAGACAGCTTCCAACCTACTACTCGATCGACATTCCAGAGGATGACCCTTAGTATTATGACAAGCAGAGCTGTATCAGCATATCCCGATCTGCCCCTTGTACACTTTGCCTTTTAGGTGAGAGAATTTTTTTCCCCTCCGACACATCCTTCCCCAAGTCTCGTGTGCTGGTAGCATTCGATGCTGATAAAGTTAACAAATTGGCTTTCACGGCTGTTCAAGTTACCTTTAAAGAGTAGGAAGGTTACAGTTCAGATAGTGAGCTCCAAAAGTGATCAAGTTACAGTTTGTGTTTCTCACAGAAAAAAAATGAAGGTGAAGTTACACTTACCCCCAGAAGTATTTGCTTTTGGCTTCAACTACCTTTCCGGCATATTTTTGTCTTTGGATCATTACTGTTGTCGCTGAATATTTGTACAGACTACAGAAGGTGGCATAGCCTATGCAGCTGGCGTCCTGGATAATCATACCGCATACATAGATAGACAACCACCATGGCAGAGGACACTATTTCCTAAATAATATATATTAGAAAACAGATAAAAGTAACCAAAAAGTAACTCAATTACAGTTGAAGAGTATATGTCTCAAAAATGTGTCCAATATTACTTCAAGCTATACCAAAACTTTTGGTATAGCTTGAGATAGCTATAGATATAGCTGAGATAGCTATAGATACTTTTGGTCCAAAAGTATCTAACTATGCGTACTCAGACACTTCTCCACTCCTTATAACCCCCCGTTGATAACACGCATGTTCTGACTAGTGCATGATCGTAGGACTTCGGTTGCTATGGTCACCCTTCTTCCCTTGACAGAATCTCCAACATTCCCAAGCCTTAAGTCTCTGTTAACATGTCAGCTGACATTACATTGTACCGCGCGCCAATCGCAAATAAACGGCTTGTTGGGTATAAGATTTGTAAACTTTTACTCCATGCGTGTGTGAGAAGAAATTACCTGCAGGAATTCTCTACATAAATTTCTACTGGAGTTTCAGTATCCAGATCTCGCTGAGCAGTACCAAACCAAAAGCATTGATGGCGCAGGGCCCCGACAAGAGCAAGACGGACGCCTATTTATGGCAGTGAAATCGTCACGATGCTATTCTTGCATAACTTCACAGCTGGTAAGTACCTCACGGGTATATGTTCTGCTTCGGTACCATACGTCTAAAAACGTCTGTTCATTGTTTTAAATCTATTATTATTTCATCAGCTGTAGTGCCTGAACGTGGGCGAACGACGATAACCATTATACAAGCTGGATTCCAGCGGCAACTATAGTTGTAACTAGATGTGTGGATGATATAGGTTAGAGAGATCCATGCATGCTATCGACTTCACAGGTGTAGGAACATGGGAAAAATTCAAGACGGAGGCTCTATTTCACATCCAGTAACAGTGAGTTTTTTATAGCATGCTGACTTTCTACCTGTCATTGACGTTTCTGATTTTCACTGTGGTCTGCTTTTGATAATGAAGATGAGATGACAAGCCCTTACTTTTCCACACGTGTGTTCCTGCCGACCATCCGGAATGTAGCTTGGATCATGGTTCGACCGCATGCTTCAAATAAGAGAGAACCGTGCACGAAGCTGTATCTTCTGTGGCCAGTTTGAACGAATGCTATATTGTGCTCATCGCGGGAAGTAAATGAAAGAAAGTAACATAATTAAAAAGATATATATGTGTCTATTAAGCGTGAGGCGTGCAATGCGATTCCCAGATGAATGGAAAGTTCATTGTGATTCGCCACTGAGTCATACACTCTTGAAACAGAACTTCACCGCATAGCACTGTGATGACCAATAGTCTTTCCGAATGATATCATTCACTAACCTGATGGGTGAAAAACGTGAAGCGTATGCCTACCGTTTTCAGATGATGGTGTCTCTGAGCGGTATCATTTGGAACAGCGATTGGCCATGGCCGTGCAATGCGGTGGAGTCCTGTTTTAAGGGTGTATCTTTTTTTTATGCGCAGGTAACCTGAGGGTGAACCAGCATATAGGTAGAAGCTCATTGTAGACGATGTGGATGAGGCAGCATAACCTGATCGCTCGTAATCTTCACGCGATCAACAAACACTGGACTAACGAGAGACCATCTTCCGAGAAGCTCGGTGAGCAACATCTCAAGTGTGGCCTAGCTCTCTATACTTTTCCCTCGCAACATAATAATCAGCCAGAAATTATATTACCTTAACAGATACCAGATACACCTTCTGCATCCCTGCGAATTGCATTTTATGTCTCGCTTCCGGTATTCTAACTGGCGTCACAGCTCGTGAAGGTGGCTTCTCCTGCATACATTAGTTTCCTGTAAAGTGGGCGTTTCTTGTGTTCAGTGTTGCTAGACTGCACTATTTACCGTATTTACCCGAATCTAAGACGACCCCTCACTTCAGGGCATGTGAATTTTGAAAAAAAGTAAATACACAAAAAATGACCAAGTTGACAATAGGACATCACTCCTCATTCACTGTCGTCGGACTCGCGGATGCTGTTTTCTTTGTCACTGTCGTCCGAGAGGGATTCGTTCTCGGATCCCTCCACTCTGTGTACGATTTCCGTATTCTGTCCTTCACCGGTTTCAAGTGCAAACGCTATCACTTGACGCTTAAACGCGGCTTTATAATGTACACGTGTCAACGTCATGACGGAAAAAGCGAGAATGACAACAGGAGTAAGATGGCTTCGTCTCGGTACGGCACGACGGCGTGGCTTATTTCACCCACGTGATGGCGGCGGTGTCCCACCATTGGTCTCCTTCCAAAGCACCCCTCCCGTTGCTCTTTCTCCTCCTCCTCCTCCCTATCTCTTGGTGCCGAACTTCGAATCTCAGATGACCCCCGAGTTTGCAGTTACTGATTTTGAAAAAAAAAAAACTCGTCTTAGATTCGTGTAAATAAGGTACGTGCGTCAATTTGACGGGCGCTTTACTTAGGACTGTGGTATGCTGATCAAAGGCCAACAAAGAACTACGATCTGTTCCTGAAGCACGCGCAGCTCCTGTCAGCTGTTCTCGTCTGCTACTGGCTTTCCGTTTTAGATCTCTGCAGATCTCTGGAGAACCAGAAACGTACTCACTCCAGGGAAGAAGGAAGTGTGTGACTTATACGTAGCATGTTACGTCGTAAACGTCTGACGTGAAAAGGTGATATAAAGGCCTCCTAACATATGAATGTGTCATCGCAGATGCATCGTAGGAGCCAAGCTTCAAGTGATCATGTACAAGGAATGGTTGCCTGTACTACTGGGTCCAGTATTCATGAAGAAGTACAATTTAAGCATTCTGCGGTCGGGGTTCACCACTTACGACCCCACCATCGACGCCACCACGAAGACCGAATTCGCATCCGTCGCTTTTCGGCTGGGACATTCCATGATTGACAAACAGTTCAAGCTGTGAGTTTTCCTTTCTTAGAATGTACTGAATGGGAAATTATGTTTTCATTCTCAGCGTGGGACATACGCAGATCAGCAATCTGTCTTAAATCAATGTGATATGAACAAGCAATGAAATGCCATGCTGTTGTAAGGAAAAACACAATTATAAATGTCATCCCAAGCCAAGTAATTAAAAAAAGAAAAAGAAAGAACAAAAACATGAAAACAGCGATAAAACTTGGTGTTCTGAGGTTGGAGCACACGCAATAGGCTTCTTTTTTCTGGGCTTTATTCAGCTTGAATTATAATAGTTCATAATAATTAATTAATAATTAATTAATATAATAATTAATAGTTAGAATTGTAATAGAATATATGAGTTATAATAGTATATAAGAGTTCTGATCTAACCCTGAGTGCACGCAAGTGAGAGACGGACATCAGAAGTATGCAAAAGTGACTATGGGTGTTTGCCCCAACGAAAGTTGTGTGCAATAGTGGTGACTATTGCCAAATGATCGAGTTGGGGATTTTTCGTCAGGCGCCGGGTATAGTGCGGTGCTACACTTTTATTTATCTACTATTGAGAGCTCCGCTGTGTTTTAGATACTACACAGTTAGACATTCTTTGGCCTTTTCGCTCATTTTCGGCTTCATAAGTCAATGACATAGGCGATACGAAAATTTGAAAACGGCGTAAAAACAGATAGCTTTGAGCGTGAAGTAGCTTCTCAGACTATCATCGAAACCAAAGTAACGCAAAGTAAGCAAGTCAAGAAAACCATTTGTTTTTAGTACCAACACTAATTCTGAAAATCTAATAATTCTTGTTTCTTAACTCCCTGTATTTGGAAACTCAATGAATCTATTGCATTGAAATTTCAAATACGCGTTCACTTGACGTATCCTTGATCATTCGCCACGAGGTTGTCTCAACTTACCCAAACGTTTTCTTTGTTTTTTTTTTGTTTTTTTTTTCAGTGAGAACAGCAGCGACAAGTTCCTCCTTCTCAAGGGTCGCTATTTTTTCCTTTCGACTTATATAGTGGATACTTTGACCCTATAATACACGGGATGACTAAACAAGAGGCTCAGCAGGCTAATGGGTGAGAGAAGACAGTTGCATCGTTCGCCATACTTAACTTCTCATACAGGTTCGAGACTACGGGTGTTGCTAACCACCTGTACCGACTGCGGAAGGAGCCTTTTGGCCAAGACCTCATCGCATTTGACATCCGGAAGGGAAGAGACCACGGCATTGGAGTGTCCGTCAACTACGTACAATATTGCAGTGTGAAACAGATTGCTACACCTTCCAAGGCCTAAGGAAATTGATACCCGAGGATGTGGTTGAGCTCTATGCTTCTCTCTATGAGTAAGTGCGCATGGACAGCCTGACTGCACATGTCTGAAAAAAGTTTTTGATGCAGCAGTGTGGGAGCTAGGGAAAAGCTTGTGTTGCAGATGATGTGTTCGTTCTTAATCACCAAAGATATTCCTCAGTTTGAATAGTTTCTGTCGCAGTTGAAGATGCCGACGGAGGAAGCACTTGTTTGGTTAGGAGGGTTGCTAGACTTATTAATACCACTAAACTTTTTCTCACTAACAACTAGTGTCCACTTCGTACTTCAATGCCTTGACTTGGTCCGTATTTTTCTGGATAATGACAATCAGTGCGGGAGGGTTTCTGATAAATTGAAATGAAAAAAAATAATAGTTAAGCATTTGTTACATAATTTAATTGTTCGTTTCACTGTAAGCAGCAATGCTCAGGTGGTGAAAAATATTTCGAACAGCTACAAAGGAAGCAAGGAGGAGAGAAATTTACAAATCCAGAAATCCGCCCCACTCAGCACAACTTTGCAACCTCGATGCCCGGCCGTTCAGCCTGTCTTCAATCCTCGGGCCCTGGGACAATCCATCCAAGCACAGAACAGCTCTGCGTTCTGTTTCCAGCTTTGTGCGATATGCTAGCCAGCTAGATATTTTATGACCTATGCGTTGCTTCAATGTGTTGGAGCCAGCTCAGGAATGATCTGCGTTTCTGGCTACCATTGAAGTATTATCTCCCCCATCTCTCCCCCAACGTCCCCAATAGTCGCTTCTAGACCCACCTGATCGCGTTTCCCTTCTCCATCCGTCAGCACCCTCATCCTCATGTATTTGCAGATTTCATCTCCAACCCACCTGCAATGGGGTAGCGCCCGCGTTCAACGCGGAAAATTCCCCATAACATCTTCATGATTTATCTTCGTTCGTTTGTTCATTGCAAACAAAAGTATACGAGTCTTCTTTTCCGAATCAGAGAAAGCTGTTGTGCTGTTGCCCATGCCTAATGAAAATTTGGGCACAAGCCAGAGTCTCATCCATGTGCTCAACGTTTCCTCCTCTCGACAGGGAGTCGGAGCGCCGACTTTTGCACAAACCCGCAGAAATTCACAGAAAAAGAAATCCACAGACTTTCAAGCAATCAAAATGGCGAGAGTTTAACTATGGATTCTTAATCGCACAAATGTGCGTTCCGGGGACGTACGGGATGTGGACCTTTATACAGCCGGAATCAACGAGCATCATGCTAAGGGCGCCGAGACGGGACCAACGTTTGCATGTAGCGTAGGGAAAACGTTTCACGACTTGAAATTTGGATACCGGTTCTACTACGAGCATGGGTGCCAAGCTGGTTCTTTCACAGTTCGTTCCTGGCTCCCAACCAGTTCGGACGCTCTCTCGCCTGCTCTTGACCTTGCTCAGTGAGTCAGCGCCTAGTCTCCCTTTTTGGACT
>JARGYV010092526.1:742-22538 GCA_029532675.1 Ornithodoros moubata
GGCTTCATATACTCGTACAGGGGACCGCCTGTTGAATAGCCCTGTAAGAAAGTGTTAGTGAAGGTATTGCTAACAATTATCCCTTTTTTCCCAGGGACAAGCTATTTTCCGAAGAGCTAAACTCCAGGTCTCTCACGTTGCTGGACTCGATCGCAGATGGGCGGCATTTAAAGACAAGTTCGGCAAAAGTTTGTTGCGTTTCCTTCCATGGCAAACATGGTGGGGTTGATCTCCGTAAAGTAACACTGTGTACCATGCTGATATATAGAGCAAATGACATATTCGCAAATAGCTGCTTTCCAGGTGGGCCGTTTACTGTCTCAGTAGTTACCGGTGCTGGTGAGTTTTGACAATGCCAGCAATGACGGGAAAAAAGAAACTTGCCTCATTTGTGTTCCAACGGTGGCGCTGTGTGGGGAAATAGTCCGCTTTGGGGATGGTCTCCAGACTCTCCGGCAGAGAAGGTCGGCCCTCTTCTATGTCTAATAGAAAACACACAAAAACGAGGTTAGTCCGCAACAACAGATGTCTGCACGTCGCAAACATTTCTACACATGCACTCAGTTTACACCTAAAAGGACTCGGGCTTATACAGTAGTGTTAGCCAACCAGTAACGTGACAATGGCGTCAAAATATGCATTCAACGTTTTTTACAACACTTACTATTATGTGATAACTAAATAACAGAAATAGTAATGGACGTACTACTAATAGAAATGTCAGATTACCATGCATATAAGTGGCAGAGATGGAGAACAAAGCGAAAGCGCTGTCCAGTGCGACGTTATAGAAAAGGATCACGTGCATGGTCATTAACGAGCTGAAAGCGATCAAAGCGGGTCGCCATTAAGGCGTCATTTCCGGTCACCCACGTATGACGAGCAGTTTCCATTGTGAGCGTTATCTGAGAATGCTGTTCCGCTTTGAGTTAACGAGTCCCGTTAGAGATGGCCACTAGGACAGCTTCAATAATCGGGGTCGGGTTTCAAGACAATCATGATCATCAGCGAATGCATTTGAGATGGGAGCCGCAAGGCTTGCCAGCTTACACGGACACAGAGCTAAAAAAAAAAAAAAGACGTTCGGAGTTTTCTTTCTTTGTGTACCGAGTCACTCTCGGGTGATGAAAGAACAGAGGATTACGTTTCGCAACCTCCGCAGAATATTTATGGTGAAACAGCGATACACCGTGTGCAATCGTCCGATCAGCAAGTTTCAGCAGACGAGCAGGCTCAGGAACGGCGGAGCAGAGAAGGGAAAGTTCTACGGTTGAGAGAAGAATGAACACGGAGGAGGAGGCTCACAAGACGTAGACATTGGAGAGGAATGTGACATGTGTGTGCAGACCTTTGGCCTTCGGTTTATGTTTATGATGCGCCTTCGTCGTGTTTCAATTTCATCTGCTTGCACGGGCAGCACTACCGCGTTTTCCACTCTTTCTTAAGCGCCAGGGCGAACATTGCGTTGTTCATTCATTCGGCACTTGAGGGCTGGGCAGCTACAGGTGGAATAAAGCATCGCTTTTCGAGGTTAACAGTCTGACCAGTCAGTTGTTCTGTGAGGGTCAGAACAGAGAAAAAAGGCTTCATCAAGAAGATAGGACACGTTGGCTGACACACGCTCTGAGATCACAGAACGATATCACTGCGAATGGTGATCGGTTCTTAGCATGTTATGTGGTGAAGCTCTGTTTTTAGAGTGTATGCAGTGTGTAAGCGTCACAGAAATGGTGTACGCCCACTGTTCTCAGCAAATTGCGTTTCTGAAAAGTAGCATTGGGAATGGTGATTGGACATCGCTGTACTATGCGGTCCGGGTTTGTGTTAAGGGCCTGTGTTGGACAAAACCGTAAACGGGTGTAACCCCGCCCACGCTCGTCTAATGCAGACGACAGCGAAAGAGTAAGAGATAGCGAGCATCGAAGTAAAAATGAAAACTCATCTACAACGGCGCCGGACTGTCTAGGAAGCACGCAAGGAATGAAAGGCCTTGCACCCATTTCTTTTTTTCTTTTCGGCGCTATTTTCTGGATTTTCGTCCTGGCATCATTTTGTTGGCATCTTGCCAGAAGGTTCTTTTCGTATCCCACAGCACACAGACGCCTCCTTTCACGACGAGGGGAATATTATAACGCAGAATATATAAGGAAAAGAAAGGCACCTAGAAACGGCAAGGCGCAGAGGGAAGAAAAAAGAAAGACCAAACAATGTTGGTTTGTTCCATTTTCTACGCGTCGTTAGCTTCTCTCCTTTTGCTTGACACTTGTTTCTCCGCCGCACGCCCAATGCAGCAGAAGACTATTCGGCTGCCTTAATAAATATGGAAGACGACATTAGGAAAACGAACGGAAGGGAAGAAACACGGGACAGGCACCATGGGTATCACATACAAGAATCGACCGAGCAATTTAGCAGAAAGCACAAAAGAAACGCTGCGACGGGAGTAGGGTTGCGCCCAACGACACTGCAGCTGTACCTGATGCGTAATGTGCCGCAGGCTGGCTCTCTAGCGTCTTGGAGCATCTGTCGAATGTTCACTACCTTCAAAAGGAAAATAGCGGTGACCTTTCATAAACGGTGGGAGGAACTCCATGTGTGACGCGAGGAGAATATTGGAGATTTGGTTGTCTTGGACGATTTTGGCGTGGTTGGCTGAGCACGTTTGCGTCCGATGGGTTGGTCTCTCGATATGGCGTTCCTACCATACCATACCATACCAGACCTGCTCCTCCTTCTTAATCGAATGCGTGTTTGACACGTTGCAGTCTGCTCTTCGGGGCTACCAACTAACAGTGTAAACCCACCACAACGAAGTGATGCGACATCCAGTGCTGAAATGAGAGTAAACCATGCGAGATGTCAAGAAAATAGGAAATAGAGAGGTATTGCACGATAAGCCCGGGCCTCCTGACACACGGGCAATCTCCCGTTCGTCAACGTCACGACCAACATTTGGTGGCCACATCGGAGACGACTGGCTCTGCTGGTGCATGAAATACACGAGTGTAAGGAACAGACCACTGCATCTCATGCAATTGCAATGTGGTCCGGAAAAAGGTAGGAAGAGCGAAAAAAGAAGGTTGCGCGCAGAGAAGAAAAAGGTCTGTGTCGCTCAAAATATTGCGACCAGCAAAGGCTGTTTTCTCGCGCCGGCGGAAGAAAGCCAGCCAGCGACTGCCAACAACAACGGAACATTTCTTCTCTTTTCCATTTATTTTTCTTTGCCAGTCGATCACCGACCCCCTTTTTATCGTTTTTCTTTTCTGGGTTTGTCCTTGCTCGAGAGGAATCCAACAAAAAAGTAGATGCACGACATCCCGTCTCAAATGAAACGTAAAGATACATGGTGAGGGGAATGGGAAAAAAGTGAAAGGTTACAAGTAGATTCTCGTGTCGCAGGTTCGTAGTGAAAATTTATAGCACAGATTTCCACACAAAGTCAGCACAAATCCAAATGTACATAAATCTAAAAGAAAAACCAACTAAGGTGGTGCGTACTTTCGACTTTCCCTGTACGCAGCGCGCCCTCCAGGCGGCAGGAGGTGATATTTCAAAAATGAAAAACTCGCTGCACGCCCGGCCGGAACACGCTTCGGAGAGCCATACCGTGAAAAACGGCAGGTTTTTGGCGGTGCTGAATACACGAACAACCAGGAAACAATAAACAGGAGAAAACAATTGTGGCGAAAAGGTGGCTGAGCGAACAGTTTACGCTCAAGAGATGGGGAAAGAGCTTACAGCAAGTGACACCACAGACCGTAATAAAAGCCTATTTTCGCGGCGGGCCTTTCAGTAATGTAGATTGTAGTCACTGAACAACGGCCCTTTGCAGGAAATACAATTGCAACTGTAATCGCAGAGAAAACGTGAGGCCAATCTCTGAATGGAATGCCATAAGTGGATATGGAAGGGTCGACTCCGTGTTTGAGCCATTTTGCATTAGAGCCGCCAATTTCCTACGTAAGCGGGTCACAGAGAAGACATCGGACGGACTCCTGCAGTCACCGGCTCCGCTCAGGCCAAGCTCGCCTTCGATTCATAGGGTCTTTATAGCAAAATCTTCTAGTTTTGATATTGCTCACGACTAAATAGGGCAACTTTTCATGAGCTGAAATGGTCTTTAACTGAATGCCACGCTACTAAAATAAACTAAATGCTATGAAATGTCACGCTGCATATGTCTTAAAAGTTTGGTCCACGGGTCAGGCGAGAAATCAAGCCATTTCTTCGACAAATATTAAAAAAGTAGCAATACAACTAGCACAAAATAATTAATTACCCGAATTGAACATATGCGCTTGCACACACTCCATCCATGTTAATAGAGTTGCGAGGACACGTGGTATGTTATGTCAGCCACTGCGCCAGGACACCCAGTAGAACGCCCGTCTTACCGAATCCCAGGATATCCATCCCACACACAAAAAGAGGCTAGTTTAAAGTATAAAGCGTTAAGCCAAGAGCAGAGATATCGACCAGCTATCGATCGCTCTGAGAAAATGGGAGGAAAATATCGTAAACGCATTAGGAGGGTAAGCAGCATACGAAGCCCTGTAGGAACAGTGCTTCTGCCGGCTTCTAATCTCACACGGAGGCAGAAGAAGAAACGTATTGGGAGATCAAGGTCTGGATATAACGGGATCAAATGGAAGGAAAATGCTGAAAAATGGTTCCTTTCTCATGGACACCGATAACGAAAGAGGAAGATGGCGTCCGAGATTAGAGACGCCTTGGCCTCAGAAAGAGTCATGTCACTCGGCATCAATCATTCGAGAAAAATGAAGAACAGCAGAAGAGAGAGAAGTGAGCCCTGAGGCAACAACAACTCAAAAAGTGAGGATGAGCAAGTTTTCCGACACGCGGAAACAAGTGTGCAGTACAAGCCCACTGCGCTAAGGCCAGATACAAGAAAGGAAAAGTTCTCCTCCTCTTCACGAATAAGAACAAACGAATTCTTACAATAGATAATGGGCATAGACTACTGCATTTGTACACAGGTGCATTACGCAAATCATTTTCCAAGTTGCGAAACAAGCAGCGAGCGATAGAAGTGCACCGAACACACGAGGGGACAGCAAAAACTGAGCTTGGCTCATAACGAATGTACTGTCGGGTTACGCCGCAAATACTGAAAAATCAATGTAAAATATGAGGGCCCTTTGTATAATGGGAATCGGCTCTAGCACACGTACGTTCAAGTAGCCTCTTTTAATTAGTAAACGAGTAGCAACGGTGGTGAAATGTACTTTAGTTAACAGCGCGTAACGCATACTGGAACATACACTGAACTATTATCCAAAAATTATACACCAATGAAACCAACGTCGTTTTCGGTATCAATGCATATAGCTCGTTTATAGTTCGTCTGAAATATCTGTCGGGCACAAAAGATATCGACGCGTCAAGGACCAAGGGCATCGCTTTGCAAAGTAACTGCAGAACCAAATTCTGCTTACTGCAATTTACGGGCAGTCTAGAATTACTCAATGACTTTTCCGTATCTCTACGGCCAATTATTCGATAGACTGACTGAACATGCAACACTGTTAGAAAAAAATCTATAACCCACATCAGTCATGGTATCAATCGAGCAAAACACAAATAAAGAGGCCATAACACAAGTTGAGTTTCAATGCTTCACGGAATGGGCCAACCCACCTACCCACAAAGTCTGTTTATGGGTCACCACATACGACGGCAAAGGTTTCGTGCCAAACTATGACTCGTAACACTTGGAGCACGCGTGTCGTGGGAAGACCCGAAACACGCAGAGCGCTGGACATGGCTGCGTTGCTCCCGTGTGACAATCCTGTAAAGCGTGCTTTGTCTGCATGGCTCCCACGTCTTACGGCAAAACGCTACAGCGAATGAAATTTCGGATTAAGAAAGAAAAGCAGCAGCTTAAAAGACAGTTTACCGGGTGACCATTACAAGAAAGGGATCCCCTCCCCACGCACAGACACACGCGCCAGTGTAGAATTGCTATGTCATTTGTGTGTGTGTGTACGTGTGCGACTAAAGGAAAGGACGCAAATAACCCAACAAAATAAAACCTAAAGCAACACATAATAATGAAAAATTTACAAGACATTTGTCGGCAACTGTAATCGAACATCCGCTTTTTGTGTGAGAGAAAAAGAGAGATTCAAGACTTGCAGACTTCGTTCGACGTGGTAGACTGGCTTTAAATGTATTTGGTTGGCTCCAACGAACGAAAGGTGAAAGGGTCTAACAGAGATCTGCACCTGTTTCTTTTTCCCGTCTCGTCGCCTGAGAGACATTTCCTTATTTCCCAGTGGCTCTTATTTAAGGCCTGAGGGAGAGCCCAGCAGACCGAAAAATTCTCTCCTTGGAAGCAGAGCTTATTAGCACGTCGCCTTCCTTCTGCCAAGTCCTCCTTCTTCTTCTTCCGGGTCCTCTTTTGCCCTTCTCACTATCTATGCTGTAAAGCTTCCAATTTATTACTTTTTTTTCTTGAAGGGCTAGAAAGGTAAATACCAACTCTCGTAAGGACATTGACGAAATGGCCTCTCTCTCAACACTACTTTATGTGTAATTTGGTACCACCATGTCGAGAAGGCATTGATTTGAACTCCAATACACAACGTTAAAGCGCATAACAAGATTTTCCTCGCGCCATAAATTTTTCGTACGGCAGTTCGTTTGGGTTCCTAGCCGCACTGCCTGGAGAGAAAATTAGGTTCTGCTTCTTGACATGACTAGATTAGCTACCTTTGATCATACTTGTTAACATGGTCGCAGTAAGTTTGTAAATTTGACGTGCGAAGACCGTCTCTACATGCCTTGGGTGGATCACGGTTTTAAGAGAACTGAAACAATCCCTTCTCGGTCTTTGTGCTCTACATGGGCTTTCAACCTCCATTCTCTGTAGATATTCTTCTTTTTATCATTCGTGTATACAGACTGCCACTCATACCTTCGCGCTTTGTTATAAGGGAAAAGTGGTGTTTTGGTGTAAAGCGCAATAAACTTGTTGTCTTTACTGTCTTGTTGCTTTATTTCTATGATGCTCTTGCTGTTGACATGAGTCTTCAACCGTGCTTCCCGTCGTCATGTTGTCGTCCATCATTGTCCTGCATTTTTTGCGATCGCCTCTATCACCCTGGAAGTTTTCCCCAATTCTGCCCGACAGATGCAGGTACAAGACGAACATGCTGTGGAGCCACATCCGTTGTTACAAGGCATGAAACCCTCATAGCAGACTCGAAGATGGGCTATTTCAGCTGCGTAAACTATAGTCGTCATGATGCGGAACGCAAGAAGGGAGACAGACGGTACAACAGACAAGGACGGCGTTCAACAAATAACTGACATTGATCACAAACAAACAAGGCCGCCTCAAAGCTAGCCTGGGGCTTCCCTTGACACAAAGGCTACCTCTGCAAGAGAAAGCACAACAGAAAGTTGGCTGACATTGTTGGAAGACACGCCTATCAAGGATGCTTCCACAATCTCGTGGGCGCGACGTTAGCGCTTACAGTCGTCATGTACGGAAAGCATTGATTAAAGTAACGCTCGGAAAGTACATAGACCTCGAGCACCCGTAGCCCCGTAAAGGATTAGGGGTGTGCCATATGCGAAAAATATAGAGAATATTGAAAACGATAAACAATTGCCTGTCTTCGCAGTCCCCCTGAAACATGCAGACCACTGTTTTTTTTTTTCTTTCCCTTTATTATTACTATTACTTCCTCTTAATAAGCAAAGTGCAGTGATATGGCCACCAGTGAGGACATTATTCCCTTCATTGTCTGGTCGATGCAGAAGATCAGTTGCCAAGGCTACTGAAATCTAAGCCGTTCAAGAAACGTTTTCACCTGAGCTGCACGAGTGGCTGTTGACTTCTTTACTTTCTTTTTCGTTCATTGCGTAGCAACGAAAACAATCAAATCATTTTTATACAAATACATCTTGGACGATTGGCCCAAGGGGTAGTTTCGAGGAGGAAAGAGATACACGATTGGCCACACCCTCGCTGACGCCACAAGTGACGTCTAACCTATTTTCGGAGCTACTTTTGTGTCGAGACGAGGTAAAATGTCTCTTGCGCGAATTAATTGCACTTACCGTGTGTTGCGCAAGCAAACTCCAGTGAGAGGAGACCATGTTTCACTCTACTCGAGCAGGTATCGGTATCTCTCATATTCGTTCTCTCTGTACGGCAGAGCTTAAGGGCGTCGTTTCGGATACAACCCAAGAATGTTCCATATAGGGCCGAGTAGAAAGCAACTTAAGCTGGCAAGGGTCCTTCGATTCCCCAACTGCAGACGCTGTAATCAACTTCCTCCTCGGTCACAGCGTTCTTTTGTTTTCCAGTGCACTACTATATATAAGGATAGTTGCGTTGACGTCAACAGGTAATACTAGTGGACATGGTAGTTGGAAAGGACATAAGCGCTTGTTTGACATGCCCTTCGGGGCAGATTCAATAGGTGTGGGTGTACCCTTAATATAAAGGAATGTTGCAGATAAATTGGAATTGACTATAGTTCCTTCGTCTTAACTGCAAGCAGAAAGTGGGTGTCAGTAAGGCTCTCCGCATGTGTCTCGTGAAAAGGGCTTCTGACAGAGAATTCTTTGGAGCGCGTTTGTTGTTTTTGTATCTTTTATTGAAGGAAGCTAGAAGGGATTGAGTAAGCGAAAACTGGCACCGGATTCGAGAACAGCGAAGAAATGCTTGCGCTTACTGTTTTCTTTGAATTTTCTAGCGGGCGTGTTGCATAGCCCTTAAAGCTCTTCCACCATAGAACTCATTAAAAATGCCGAAGACAACGAGAAACCGATTGTCCATTCTTTTCCAAAGGATTATTTTCAGGATTTCTCACTCATGCACTATTACCGGAGCTGAAACGACAATTTCTCTCCCCCGCTATGAATCAGTGAAGCAGCTCACATTGTGACCATTCCCTATGTTCTGGGACTACAACTGATGATTGCAAAGCAGCTGCCATGGCCCTAAAGAAAATCTCCTCTGGCGTTCGTTGTTCCTCACCACGGCTTTCATGATGGACGCTTTCTCGCTTGTCGTTTCACACTTTCTCTTTTGTACACAACTTGTTTAAGACGCTACTTTGAAGCGTCAATAAAACGCATTCCCGTACCCACACATTCAATCAGCCGCGAAATATGGAAAGACGTGGAATGGACTCATCAAGCGCCCATTCGACTGAGTCCACGGCACATGCAAATGGCCTTCCACGCAAACAGAAGCCCGCAGAAGAGCGCATATGATCTCGAAATGGCATCATCGCCGCCAACCTCTACAGTAAGGAGAAAGAGGGAGGTATTTCTTTGGCGAACAGAATGGTGTTCAGACAAGAGCGTAGGCGAGTTCTTCCTCTTTTCTTCCCAGTTTTTGGTTCTTCCAGGAGAACATGTTGGTGGCAGATGATGATGGCGATAAATCAGGAAGAAAGGAAGCGATAGTTCCCACCACGTCATGATTCCGGTGGGTGATACATATTCTTTCAGCGTGGACGAAATCTATAGGCCACACCTAAAGCACGTTGTTTCTCTCAGAATTGAAAGAATCCGCGACACATTCAATCGCTGTCCGCATCTTCCAAGAGAAAAGGACGAAGGATAAACTGAATAAAGGTGACATCCACAGAACCTGGTTACACATGTGCCGCCACCACAGGATATAACAATGATAAGCGAGTACTGATCAACACAGCAATAAGAAAATTCGTTATCAGTATCAGTTTTCGATCTTTTGATCTAGATTTTCCTGTCAACTGTTGTCGAGTTCATAGTTTCGAAACACCGATGATAACATGCAATACTGATCTAATCCGTAGGTTAATTTTCTTTACCTGACAGACAGCAGCTTTGCTGCAACACCTCTAGGATTCTGCAGCCAAAGCCCAGCTAAGGCTCCAACTCAGTGTGTAGCTTGAAATGAAAGTGATGGAAAATAGAAAAATAAAAAGTTCATAATAATGGACTTTTTATTTTTGTATAAAAAATGATCATCATGATCATCAATCCTACTGTCAATGTTTCTAGGACGCGAGTTTCTCGACCTCTGTGATGTTCAATGCACATTCATGGCTTAGAAGCATGAAGGAGTCCAGAACGAGAGAAACGGTGTCGCAATATTTGACGTTGAACAGAAAGAAGACAGTTGGCCATTCTGAGCCAATGCCTTTGATGCGTGGGAAAAGTCGGCGCAGGGATCCTTGTAAGAGCGTCGTTACTTCTTCATCTTTGTTCCAACGACAGGGATCAAAGTGTCCATCAACGAAGAAAAGTTCTCTACGTACATGCCGTCCAGCTATTCTTTTCCAGCCTATATATAAGACGGAGGGAGCTTACGGGAACCTTTCCATGTGGGCATTAGAAGAACATTGAAAGCCTATTTTTAGTATCGAAGCAACGATTCGTCTGCGGGCTTGGTTTTCCTTTTGTACTCTAAAGTATTAGAAGAAAATGTGATACATGCTCTACTAATGGGCCAGCCAATGGCTCAGAGCGAATGACATACGGTCTCCTCCTAATTTATTCCTGCCTCGAGAGCGACAGAAGGTGTGCAAAGAAAATGATTCCTTGTGTCTTGTAGCATATATGTGTATACAGAACACCAGAAAAATGTTTTCCAGTCAGTATGTTAGAAATGCCGTCCTGTTTTCGATAGATTGTCTTCCTGATAGTATGCATTAATTACAAGGGCGACATCTGAGGCCCTATGATGGTTTCTACTTTTAAAAACGGACAATTTGTACATAGCAGAAGAAAAAGGAGTAGTAATATTCACTTGCCTTCATTTCTATTTCTATAGTAATGACACGCCACGTGTTCAAAGAATGCAGTCATTCCCTCATACATGACCGATTCATACTCGTCTTGAAGAGCGAAATCTGTTATAACCGTTCTTCGAAAAGAAGCGAGGCTATAAATTTCGATTCTCGTCGTGGGTGTGAGCTTTCCTTCTTCAAAAGCCATATACAATATGCAGCTGACATCTCAGAGCTTTTGAAAATGGCACCCACAAAATCTGCCCGTGTGAGGCGCAAAGTTCGGAAATTCGAAGCAGGCGAGAAGCTTTCGAGACGTCGCCTGATCCCGCCAGAGATTCTTCTTTATTTCAGAGGCACGCCCGTGTAAAGGCGTCTGTGTCCTATAAAGCATAAAAGTAAAATCCTCCAAGTGCATTCCTGTCTAGCATCCGCGCCTCCCTGGGTAGATTTTGAGGACACTGATAAGCACGAAGAAAGGGACCATATAAGGAAGTGTTTTTGAAGCAGCTATGGCAAACAACAAAAGTCTACACTGTTATTTTCCCTTGGGTTTGCGTGGGAAAAAGTAGTGCACTTAACGCCAACCGTCAAACAGAATGATGTCTTCCAGTGCTTAGATTGGTTGAAAACCTTATGCGAGGAGCATACTTGGACAAGCAAGTTTGTCCAAGTATGCCCCTCCCAGAGCGTTAAGTGCACAACTTTTTCCCATGCAAACCCAAGGGAAAATACGGTGCTTCTCTTTTCCCTTGTGTTGACCAAGATGGCAGCGCGCGTTGCGACGAAACGAAGCCGTGGGAACAGGAAAGGAGCAAAGTTTCATTTCAACTCGGAGGTTCGATTCGCACGGGCGAATAATTGTTCTCGCGGATGCTTCGCTCTCATGAGCAGACATCCTCGACGAGCATGCTTACAAGACGATTGTCACTTTTCAATGTAGCCTCCCTCAATAGGCGACTCACCACGCGATAAAAAGATTTGGGTCGATGCACGCACGCAGGTTTCTCGAAGCCAGGCCGGATCGATATCTTCTTTTCTCATCCTAAAACCCCGTTAGCTCCGCTTTTCACTCGGTCGGAGAGGTTCCACCCAGATTAAAAGACGACTGACCCGTAAGTTTTGTGGAGCAACGAAGCCTTTTGCTTTCCTGCTTCGTGAAGGAAAACCAAAGTAAAAATTGGACCACGTCAGAGCAGGAAGAAAGGGGATACGAGATGTGTATTTAGCTTCCAAGATTCTGGGGGCTGATTACCGCCCTTGCTATTCAGAGAGAAGAAAGGATAATTTATGAATCCCAGAAGAGGCCTGTGTTTCGTGACACGCTGTTCAAGGCAAAATGAAAGAGAAGTGGCGAGCACATGTATCGTCATTAGGCTATGCCCAGTGCTCACGCTGTTTGATATCTCGTTAAAACTCCCCTCATGCCGTAGTGAAATGAAACTTGTGTCAATCATCGCCAATATTCGCATGGGACGCTGCTCTCCTATCATTCGTGGCATGAAAGGGCCGGAATGGATGGTCCGGCCTCATGAGCAGGGCGATGCTGGAATCGTATGGGCCCTTTGTAAACTTACATTAGGAGACAAGGCCGGGTCTCCGCCGTCAGTATCGGATCAACAATCACGTAAAGCCATCAAAAGCGGGCAACTATTTCTTGCGAGGCAGCAATAAAGACTCTTATGGTTCCCCATAAAGCGGACCCGCCGTACATTATTTTGGCCCAACTCGCAAGAACGCTTTATGGACCGCGAGAAAACGTGCCGCATGTTGGCCACGGGAGGAACAACGAAGCACATGTGTTCTCTTGTTGGCTGCGCCAAGGATTTCATGGATAGATCGCAGCACAAAAGACCCGCCAGGAGCCCAAAGTAGTTGCCACGTGTCTTGTTTCTTCTTTCTTACTCAGCTGCTTCCAATGTGTGCGCTTTGGCGCATACCTCTTATGTTGGCCTCGCATTAACCGGTTCTCATGTAGTAGCGAAGGGATGAAAATTCTTTAATACCCTGCCAATATATCAATCATTCACTCGGGACAACAGTTTCCTACATGAGTCGTTTGCATGCAGCACAAGGCTTATTTTTTTATTTTTTTTTTTTAACACCAAACAGTCTTAAATTCGCAACAGGGCACAGTCGTTAAATCCACTCGTAGCTCGCCTCGAGTGAAAGAACGTGTTCCGGTCTTACCTAATGCACAGTGCATGCAAGGCCAGTTCCTCGGACGGCTGGGCAGGTACTGCGATCGGTGGTTTGCTCAGTGGCCCTTGCTATGTATCATGCACGCTGGTTTTCTTTGCACAGATATCATGGAGGGAGGAAGGACGCATGAAGAACTTCCCCGTGGATACCCTTACCAAACATTGGGATAAATATTCTCATACGTAACAAGCAAACGAGGTCTCTAATGTTCTCTAGTCCCATGTTTCAACAAGGAGGTCAGAGAATGGCATCAATCGAATATATCTAACATTGGCTGTTATGCGCTCAAGTTCTGTTCCTGATGGGAAAAGAATAATTTGAAGACATTGGTCCTGAAAAAGGGGTCCGGCCACTCCGGGCCACCCACATCGCGTCAAGAAGGTCCTCCTAGCGGTTGAACAGCGAGAGAGGAAACATCTTCATCCAGTATACTGTCCTTTATATATACGCACAAACACGGCAGAACAACGAAAAGTGAAACGCATTTTCAATTTAGACTTTTCCAATCGTCCAGAACGGAAGGGAGAAAAAAGAAGAAGCTTCAAGAGTACGTTAGCGAAGACGACATGCATGCAAAAAGAAAAGGCGAAAGGATGTCATTTGGCAAATAGCTCTACTGGGAGAGACTGGAGAAAAGAATCCAACTTGAATGTCCATATTTACCTGACGATGTTCACGATAATGTCGCTCTCCGTGTCCAATCGGAACTCTCACGGAAAAAATAAGGCATGCGAAAAGAAGTGTGGCAAAGCATGCAGAAGAGCATGAGCGAGCGCCCTAGGAGCAAGGCATTCGTGGAACGGAAGTTGTCAAGTTGTTGAAGAAAGGCACACTTCTGAGGGAACGTTTCCGATTTCTTCCCACACGAAAGAAGGGAACGAACGTATTGACCCGTGGATTTCATCAGGTGCAAGGGAGCATACGTGGTTGGATAACTTATGTCTTAATGGGAAAGGGATGATGTCTTGAAAGTTGAAAGGATCATTCGAGGATCTTTTCTCATTTCCATTATTATGACGCGGAACGGTAAGTTGCGCCGCGACAGCCGTTTACGCCCGGTATGCCACCGTGCTTTAATTGCAACGTGCGCCGTAAGATTATACGGTCCCCACCAACCGTCCAATCCAACCATCCAATTATTATCTCCGAGAGACCCTTAACAACAACCGACGCGATGATGGTAACGGACGATGAGGTACCATGAAGCTTAATTTCCCTTCAGCCTCGAAAGGCGCTCCCTCTTCTATATATATATGCGCGTTCGAACGAAAGGAGGGTTACTATTCCTGCACTGCACGCTACGCATTTTGCGCACACTGACCTCTAAAAGCATTAAGACCAATGATTGCATGAAGTTGTCTCGAATCGGGTCCTGTATATAGCGTAGCATTTCAAAGCAGCTCCATTACAGCTCGTTGTTCCTGTTGTGTCCAGAACGAAGAAACAAAAAGGAGCCCCGAAAGACGTCGTCGGGCGTGCAACAAGAGCCACAATTTGCTAACGGGGAATTTAGCGTGTACGAGCTTGTGTATACCGTTCACCACATCCAAGCCCCCGAAGAACGCCAGCAGACGCTGTTAACGTGCTGCAGCAAGCACTGCTAGAAGTCGTCGCTATTTGCATGTTAATGAAACTACCCCGACGCTGAGGCGAGGAATAATAATGGCAACTTTATACAGTCCAGTATAAAGCGAAGACACGAAGGAATCTGTAAAAGAAGGAGCTTGGAAGCTGAACTGAGGACACTGACACCAGAAGGTGGAGAGCGAAGCAATCCCTACTCACAATCATACAGTTAACCGCATACCTCAACTGATGACGCCTCCTTGCGATAACTATAGAGACAAGTGTCCCAAAATCAAGTTTTTGACCAAACCTTTTACTCATTTGGAATGGTAGGATTATACCTAAATGGACACTGGCTGTGTCAGCAGCAAACATCCGCTTCCTCCGATTGCATGGACAGCAATCAGCCTTCCTTCTCATGGTAGCGAGCAAAATGAGCAACCTTTCCATTGAAGCGAATCCTTCTCCGCCATGCAGCGAGCAGGCTTTGATGGCTGCCGGAAGGTTGAGCCAGGGAACACGTTTATTACCTCTCGGATAAAAGCCAGATCCTGCACACCTCCCTTATCGTCTACAGAATGGCCAGTAGCTGGAACAGTCAATGACATTCGGCCACTTTCGCTAACAACCCTGCAACTGACACGTGAACCGCCAAGGGCTTCTGCCGGCATGAGGACTGCGCTGCAGCCGAGCAAATATTGTTGTCGCTGAGCAATGGAAACGTGACAACGGAAGAAAAGCCTAATTCAGAATGACGGCGTTCTCACGTCCAGTACGGTGGGCGAACGCCTTTTTTGTGACGGTATCGCAATCGGTGGACCGTTTCATTGAAAAACTGATGACTTATTACCGTGCTATGTTATGCTTCGCACTGTGGGCTATTTAGGGGCAAGTACATATATTACGAGCCTATTGAACCTCATACTAGCACAGAAAAAAAAAACAAAGAAAAATCCTGGAAATACAAAGAGCAAGTTGAAAAAGGTTGTAAGTTGTGTCCCGCTGTGGCAGAATGTCGAGCCCTCTCTTTTTCTCTTCATAGAGTGTGAAAGAGTGAAAAGCAGACCTCTAGGGAAGCGAGGAGGGGTTTTTTCGATGACCTCTACCTCAACATAAACGCCAAAACTGTGAGCTATTTAACGGAATCAAATAAGTGTCAGTTGATGCTGCGAAGCATGTCCACAGTCTCGTCGATGAGAAAGCCTCGAAAGAAGCGTCCATGCACCACGTCGACGGGGCGACAGCGCGCGGCCAATCATCACAAAGATGTTCCACAATGAGTGCGCCTTCATTCCTGCTCCTAAGAGAAGGAAGACGAGCGTCACACGGTTGTGACACAAGAGAACGCTCTATAGAAGAAAACAGGCACTCGCTCGAACGGAAGCGAAATTGGCTCTTCACGTTTGGCGTGTCCGCCAAAGCTGGCTTCGTTGAATGCTTAGCAACCCTTCGCGTTGGCCCCTTTTTGTACCCAAATATAAGGAAGCTTTCAGAGCTTGAGAGTTGAGATTCTATTGCTTCACTTAGCATGTAAATGACCTGTTCCCATCGCGTGAGGCAGGTCAGCGACTGTTCTTTCATGCCTGTTTCTGCCTCGTGATCACGTAATTTCGCTCTTTACGTAAAGCATTGTGCACGGATCCATTGGCAGGTTAAATCAACTCACGATTCCTCAGTTGTGCTACATTTATTTGTGAGCGTTGTCATAGGACAGCGTTCGCTGTATCTGTTCGTGGGCGGCAATCTTTTTTTATGGATGGGCCTTTTCGGACAGGAGGGATTCAATCCAGAAGGAACAGTGCTTTCCACTCTTTTTTACTAAGAGTGAAGACTAATTTGGAGCTAAAAAAGAAAAGCTTTCTGTAACCACTGATCGAAGGCACAGGCTTCGTGCGCAGTCATATAAATGACACAAAAGTTGGCGCAATACAGCTTTTTAAAACCTTCTTGGATTTACAAACCCGGTTCACCGAATGGAGCCACTTTTCCGCTGTGCCATCTTATTGTCCGTGGTATCTACTGCGTCGTCTTCTCCACTTCAATCAGTGAACGGGATCATGAACCATGTACGAGTCGTTGCACTATGGCACGTACTTTCTTCTTTGGCCCCTCTTGAGGAATTTCCTCTCCTCCTTTTGGCTCGTTTCTCTCTCTCTTCTCAGCTACGAAGGAACGCAAAGGACGCCGAATCCAAAATTAAGCCAATCTGACAGCGAATGGAAAAGGAGCGAAAATATGTTAATTGTCCCGTTGGCGCCTTGTCATGACCCATGTCTGTTGTCACGTGACGTCAAACGGAACGAAGGAATGTCGTACGCGGTGCCATATTCGCGCGTTCAGACTTCCTGATACGTAATCTTTGAGCTATTGTTTCGTACCACCGGCCGAAAGTAACGGTAACAGCAATAGGGCCAAACGTGTCTTACCGCCATTACTATGACTCTCACGCACGATGACGGGCCTGTTGCAAACTTTGCACGGTATGTCCCAATTAGGGGACTTTGAATGGTGCCAACGACACGCGGCATCTTTCACTGAAAACGAGAAGAGAGGCAACGGCCGTTTAGAACGCTATCGTTCACGCTCGATCCTGATTTGTGGAAAACTGTAGGTGCACCCGTTTTTCTGGCATCGTCGCTGCCGAAGTACGCAAAAACACGTGCACCTCACGTTTAACCAAAATGAGTGGCATAGAATTCGAAATCACTCGAATGGTTCTCACCATGTTACGCACTTTTAAGCGTTGTGACAGTTGGAAATAATACGTCTCATTGTACAACAGTCATGTTGCACCGCAAGGAAGAATATCGGGAGGAAAAGGACTGTTGTTCTACCTGCCGCGAGTACCGAGAATATAACAAGTTAAAAAACAATCGCGTGACACGGTGACGTCACAACCGTAAGACAAGTTTCGATATCCGCCATGGGCCCATTTTGCGACGCTTCTACTGACAGTAAAATATGGAACAGAAATTTGAGCTTTGAATAGGATCCTAGTTTTTGTTTTCTCTGCGCAAGCTGGAGTCAACTGTCACCACCCTTTCTGGTTTAGCTTTCAGAATGTCAAAGGACACGCGGAGGGAATTTGCCGCATTGCACATATACTATCATGCTCAACTCCAGTTACAATAGGATGACGCGCTATCAACGTGTGATCCTATTTGCTGCTCAATGTCCTGCTAAGAAAGACAGTACTAGCGACATTCTAATAACACTGCGTGAGACATGGTAGGCGCCACTGGGACTCTCCCGACCATTACAGCCGCCATCGTCTGGGCTTCCTCAAGAATGCGCTCGTTACGGTGACCAGCCTCGATGCTTCTTGCATCAGCTCTCCTTGCTTTCTTTCTGTTACACCATTACCGCATCAGCTGCTTCTAATGAGAGACACCGGGCGGGAACATTACGCAAATGTCGCTTACTTTGATGTACGCCGTGTTTAATCGCCTTATGCATGATTGATTTATTGTCAAGCACGAAACAGTACGAATACTAAGCGGGCATGTGCTGGAATGGAAGTTGAGGAGTTTACCCGTTTCTCTTTCAAGGGCTATCAGGGCAACATTGGGTAACACTGATGACGCATACAACAGAAATTTTATCAAGAAGGCCAATGACAATGTGTCGACGAGGTTTGTCCAAACACGGAGCTAACAGGATATCCCGCGCCCGCTAAGATAGTAAAGGATACAAGTGCAAAGGAAACAACACGACGGAAAGACCAGAAATACACGAGCGTTTCCTTGTCTCTCCGTATCCGTCCAATATGCGCCTTTCCAATGTTATAGCAAAACAACAATAAACAATTTCGACGTCGATTGCACAGTCCAACTATAGTGCCTAGCTGGAGTGGCGTGAACCCATGAATGGGTAGCAAGTCGTTGTTTTTCGTCCTTTACAGCATCGGTCCTGAACTGTAAACAATTGCTTGGCTTTCTCGTAACGAATGATTCCGAACAGACTGTTGAACTCGTCGCGATCCTTCAAGCGCTGCTTTCGACATAGACGGTCAAAGTGGTCCACTCTGATGCACTCGAAAAACCCAACTTGAGCTGTGAACACGGTCAAGAATCACGATCCCCAATGACATCGCTCATTCACCTCATTGGGGGAAAAGAGTGCACGTACCAGGTGCGTGAAAATATTATTCTCAGTGGTAATTGGTTCTATGCGTGTTATGCAGTCAAGTCCTGTCTTTAGAGTACGGAACGAGCTGTAAAAGGACGGAAAAGAAACCGCCTGAAGACTTCGCCCAGTATCCGAACAGTGATGCCAAACAGCTTTCACGCTTCAACTGGGGCAGACGAACACGAGAACATCTCCCGTTGGGTAAAAGCTAAACCACCAAAACGATCAATGGAGCCGGCCCACAAGGGCAACTTTCCAAATGTAAAGCACACACACACACACAAAGTGAACCAACGCCTTCCTGCCCTACTCTATGGCACACTCAGCACAAACGCCACCAGCAACGGACGGAAAAAGAAGTAAACCATTGCCGATCGTCAGAAAGAATCAAAAAATAACAATCAAAATAAAAAGGCTCCGAGGATCCCAGTCATTTCCTCGAAGATGGTGCCCTTTCTTTGCCGTTTTGTAGTAGAAGTAAAAAGATCTTCCCTTCCCAGTCCTGAGGGATCCCAATAACAGTCGCCTTAAGTACGAGATATAAAAATGTGAATCGTGCCCATAGGCCCTTTATGATGAGCGCTTTCCTCTGCATTGTTGAGGAAATGAATATGACCCAGCCAATTGCACCCTGAGGTGAGGTGTCATCTCAGCTCCAGCAAAAAAATAACAGGCACACAATATGAAGCAAAGGCAACAGATGGGCCTTCCTCCTACTTCTCGAATGATCGATTCACTGAGCGAGCAAACAATCCAATATCCTCGGTCTTCTCAACGTCCGAAGACTCGTCAACACTCGTGCGACGATGCGCAGTGAACTGTTACGACTAAGGATCTCGTGACTTTGTGTCTACACGAACGTCAGAAAGATTATGATGGTCTTCCCTTCGTTTGATAGCTACAATGTATGGGATACGCAGCCATTATTGCGTTTGGACACAAGCGCAGTACAGTGGAAATAATTCACTGTAGCTTAGGAACTCCCAGGCGGAAGGTAAGACGGAATAGTGGACATAAGGACACCTGCATGGACGAAAGAAACGGCAACGACTGCACGGTGAACGTATAAAGGTCTCTTGCTTGGTACCCGTGCACCTGAGGCGACCGTCCTCCTCTTTACATTAACGAACGAGTTCATCCCGAGAGACAAAAGACAGTTTCGGAAGTGTTAATAGAAGGACGCCCTTCACCTTCTTCGCCTGCAGCGATGTTATTACGTCAAGTGTCGCCATATTCAACATATATTATAATGAGAAAACCCGGATCAATTAAGCAAAGTGAGTTCTTTATACGGCTCAGAAATTATAACTCATATTCCAGGCTATCCGCTTCTATTTACTGTACTTTATATGTGTCGCTTATTCCATGACGTCCATGACAGACCCTGAATATAGGGAAGCGGAAAACGACGAGGTTTTCGTCCGGGTTTATCACGGATGTGCGTCAACAGCAGCTCGCCCGCTTCCTTGCTGTCCTTTCCGTAACCTGCCTCCCGAGTTTAAAAAATGGAAGATCGATATAGGGACGCAGACCTTCACAAAGCAGCAGCAGCGGTATACGAGCCACAGCCCCAGACGGCGCTAGACGTTTAGTTCTCCAAGTTTCAAAATGGCGTGAAACATTGCGAGGTGTCCACTAACCTTAGCGGCTCACCATCTATGGAATGTTCAAGTACTTCGTAAAAACGGCAATTTACTCCTCTCTGTGAAAAGAGTTTTTAACGTACGGGTGAAAATGACATCTCAACAGTTTTCATTCGTACTCTTCACATGGAGGATCTTGTCCCAATAGCTTTCATTCCCTTCCTGAGATAATTCAAGATAATGGGTCAAATTTTATAGCGCTATTCTATAAGCAGATTTAAAAGGGAAGCAGCGTCCCATCCTATATACGCAGTGGGTTCAAGAAAGTTCAGGGATTCACCTTTCTTTTTTTTTTATCTTTGGACACTGTCATCGTTTACAACACTCTAAAAACAGATCTTCACCACATAACACGCCAAGAGCCAATCACAATTCGTAGTGATATCATTCTTTTGTCTCATTGGTAGGAAACAGAAGGTATACTCCTTTCGGTGGCATTACGTATTAATGCCAAATGTTACAAAAGAGTCGTACGTCTACCATTTTTCACCATTCAGGGCACTGAAAGATGTCATTCTGTATCGTGATTGGTTACCAATGTACTGTGCGGTGAAGTGCTGTTTTTACTGTAAAAGAGGCGCATACCAGCATTCTTCTACATAGTTTTTTTAGTTAAAGGAGGGGTTACAGCCTTCGAACATCTCCCCTATTCGCCAGTGTACTTCGTGCTCTTTTTCCAACTTAAATATGCACTCAAGGGGGAGCGTTTTCAAGCATCGATTGAAGTGAATGTTACGGCGGTTCTAAACAGCATTCCAGCCAAGGCGTTCCAGAGCCTATACAAGCGATCGCGTGATGAGGGGAGGGCTGTATGCAGAAAGCTAACCCGTTAATATATTGTTTCGACATAGCTGAGTATCTTCTTTCGAAGTAGTTCCGGAACTTATTCAACCGACTATTACCTATAGAGCCCGAGGATCACGCTGATTTCTGACGGCTGTTAGGCCAATTCCGACAGACAATCGGTCGTCTCTCGATGAGATTGCAGCCGTGGCACAGTTTGGCGAGCAGTCTCCACGAAAAGCGCTCCTATAGCGTGTCATAGTTTGCGCCGGTACACCGTATTGTGTAGAGTACCGTCAGTTAACTTGGAGGTTTCCAATTGTCGTGCCCGTTTTTAGTCATTATACACGTGTGCATGTGTGAACTTGTTGGGATACATGAAGGTCACGCCAAACAGTAACTGAATCTTCGCGGAATTTCGATAATAATGCAGAGAACATTATTCTCGAGCAGCACGATATGAGGTAAACGGGAACAGTCAACTTTTCTCCACGTCGTGTCAGCTGAAACCCTAACGGCACGAATAGACCCAAATGCCGATGAAAAACTCAAACAGGGAAGGCAATGGACTGGGAAAACTTCGGGGACACGTTTGACTGATGTACACTCTAAAAACAGAATTTCACCGCATAACACGGCGATGACCAATCGTCGTTCCGAAAGATATCTTTTCCTGACCCTATTTGCCGGAAACGGTGGGCGTACGCCTTTTTTGTG
>JARGYV010092541.1:253-14687 GCA_029532675.1 Ornithodoros moubata
GTAGCCGGTTTCCCACTGGGGTAACCAACCTCTCCATTTTTTTATTTTTTCCAACTCCAACAACAGCAGCAGCATTTGGCCAAGCGTGCTTTCGATGGGAAACACCGCGATGCCACTTTCCCAACCACATGACCTTCTGTGGCTTTGGGCCCCGCTACGCCAACTAGGCCGCTCTCCGAAAGTCATGCCCAGATGCGTAGGACCTTATCGAGTCATACGCCAAACCCCACCAGTTAATTATGAAGTAGAACCTGCCGAAACTCTCACGAATCGCCGTTATCGCAATCGTGAGGCAGTCCATGTATTACGCCTGAAGCCGCACCACGTTCCACCACCACCAACCAGCCAGCCACACGACGGCCAGGATGGCCTAACCTTCACCCGAAGGTAGCTGTCACGACGCATCCTGATCATCTCATCGGGACCGTCATCGTGGCTCTCTTCTTCTTCTGGTGGTTCTACGAACGACTGCACCCTTTTCTCTCTCCCGTCATCTGGCCTTCAATTAAGCGCATCCTTACAATATTAAAGCTGTTAGTAACGCCTATGTGCGTGTGATTGTGGTCACCCCTCATCCTACACCCCTGCGGAATGAGGTAGGGTGCCACGCCTATAGCAGCGAATCACCTCACTTCATCATCACCACTTAAAGTCGTCGTTGTTGGAACAGGAGCCAAGTTGTTCGTGCGGGTTGGTGACACAACCAAGCTTGTAGCGATAGAAAGGCGTTACGGTGTAGCTTGTGAATAAGGAACTGGTCGTGGTGTGGAAGGACGGGGTGGGGGTGTGGGGTGGCAAGGAGAATGACAGTGTTCGATCTACATAGCCCAAAGAGACCCGGTTTGGACGTCACGTTGCCACTGTTCACTGAACAGAGGGAATAACTTTATCGGAGGCGCGCCATTTCGTTGCCTTTTGGTAGGATATCGTTTGGAAGTAGGTTTGGAATCGGAACTGCTCTTTGTCTGTGCGATGAAACATGGACTCACCACTTTACACCAAAAGGCAAAACCACACAAAAAAAAAGAATGTCGGCATTTGGGTTCTCCGCCACACAAGGAAAGCTTAGCTTAGCAAGGAAAGCTTAGGAAAGCGCAACCCTCTTCCAGCAAGACGATTGCCACTGTGTTCCGGCACGTGAAGGGTGTTATCCCTGTGGATATTTTGGGGAAAAAGAAGAGCGCTATTATTCCCAGAAAGGTGAAGCCATGTGTGGGAGGCCAGCCTGTGACGTCACGACCAACTTCCTTCAAGCGGAATGGCAAATCTTGGCTGATAAAGGTGACGATATGCTCATCGATATGACAGTTCCATGAAGTTGAAGAAAGCAAAAACACTAATACAACAAGTCGTGCAATAGTAAGGATGCAGAATCCTCGGGTCATTGTTTCGGAATCTGGATTCTTGTCCCAGCCACGCATCAGAAAGCCCTCCAAAGTTCTCGTCCTAATTAGTCAGTTCAGCTGACGGCTCTCGGTAACGCTGAAACTCACCCGTATATTTCACTTGTGTGACTTCCGCCACATTTTTTATTTCCTCACAAAGAACAAAAAGTCGTTTAAGATGGTTCCGCTACTACTTTCCTCCAATGCTTAACACCCAGTGCTACTGCACCTCCCTCAAGGATGCGTTATATAGAGGAATTCGGGCTGAGGCGTTAATTGTGCTCCTCTATACAACAATGCTCGACCACGTATGGCCAACTTAACAACCGGCCACGCCTCAAGCACACCTGACTTTGCTCCCAGTAACCTCCATCTGCTTGAGCGTCTCGAAAAGCATCTGCGAGGAAAGAAGTACAAGAACAAGGAGGCGGTGAACAAAGAACTGGCACCAACATAAACCCAACCGATCATCTTTCTGCGCCAACTGGATCAGGGAGTCCTCACAGCGATGACAGAAGTGCAAGGATCTCCGTGGGAAAAGCCTTAGAAACACATATTAGTGAATGCCCTATAGTTTCGTTCAACATTGAACAATCCTTTTAGATCGTAAGGACCAGCTCCACAGACAAGAAGAGAATTATGTGATGCGTCCAGCAATATGAGATGGTAGGGATAGGGGAAATGGGGGCAATGTTGGGGATAGCTGGATAGCATTTCGAAATTGAGGATGACATTAAGGAAGTCTACACACTATAGTGACTAGTGGTGGCCGCTGCCTCTGCCTGCTGCAGGAGGTATGTATTTACCCGGAAGAGAACAATCAGACTGTCACTCTGCTTGTGTCGAACTTTTGATTATGTCATCATTGATCATTCTTGCTCAGACTCAGGGCTGTTCATGATGATTCTCAACTACAATATATGCTTCGGAAAATTATGAGTCGGAGCTCGGTGGAGTTAAAGCAACAAAGCACTGCCGAAAGCGACTACAAGTATGATAGACGAGACAAAGTTATGGGTCAGAGAGCGCCAAGAAACGATTAAATTAAACGATTAAATAAACGAAGAACTCATTCGCTCGGTTTCAAGCATGGAACACGGATTTCAGGTCAGGCATTCGAACGATTTGGTGTCCTGATGTGCATAACTCATAGGGATCTTGATACGAGTCCCGTCGCTAGCACAGGACGGATTTCTCGACAATTTGTCCCGACAGTTCACTGCTCAAGTAAATGTTGTTCCGCGGTATGCCAGTCAAAGGTAGCTCCTTTTTGACACTCTTCCGTGAAGATAGAAGGAAGTTAATGGCATTATACATAGCACAAAAAGTGCATTAATAGGAATAAAATACAGTTATATAGCATTATTAACGAAAACTTGACATGTCGTTTTAAGTATACCAAATATGTTTTCTTAACCAATGTTGCATTTTAACAACAAAATCCCGCCACAGTCTATTCATGAAATTAAACAATGTCATACCGAAGAGCCAAAAACTAGCATTGGCAACCCTTTTACATTTTGACCGTGAATTTTGGTGGTCATGGTGTTGTTACTGCTTACCATAGTTGTCCTTGCTAACAGCGCGCAATGTCACGACTCACGCAGGAGGTATATAGATGCGTCTTGAACCAACTTCAGAGGGAACTGGGTGAGCATATGCCTTTAATTGTAAGGGGAAAACCCTATCGGGCACAGCACGCAGTTCAGGACCATGAACAAAAGACAATGCTTTTGTCGAATGCACTCCTGATTATTGTGTACCTGACGCCTGTCTGACGTTCTGTTTGCATTAAAAGTATCGCAGACCGACACTATTGAACAGGCGTGAAAATAGTATACTGTATGTGTTCCGTTCTTAACGCTTGCAGAAAATTACCCATTTTGATTCTCAGATAATGAATTACGATGCTAACCTTAATGTTCAACCGGAAAACGATGCGAGGAAGAGCCAGAAATATTGATCATGTTGCTGTAACGCTTCATCTATTAATTAGGCGCTCTGAGCTCAAGTGCCACTATTGTCAGGTGCTCGCCAGTTATGACGAGCTATGGAGATACCCGCCCGGGGTCAGAAAATCTTGTAGAGAGCATCTACTTCACTTTGCGAAACATCAAAGATATCGCTTTATTTTCCAACTTTTTCCTCCCCGTTGGAAATTCTACCTCTGACGCGAACCAGACTGTCGACATTACGGAGACGAATTAATTTTTCGCGAACTCAACGAAAGATCTACCAAATAAAACATAGTTTAGGGAAAGGGGCAATAGTACACGACATTTTCACATGGACTAAAACAAGTGTACTTTTATTAAAAATTTAAAAATTTTCTTGTGTTGTCCTTCTTTCTTTCTTTTTTTTTTTATTATTACACCGCGGCAGAGACGGCAGACAGCCATGCAAGTGTGAAATCTGAACTCTGACCGCTGTATGGTTCCGAGTGATTGTGGGACTTTCGCGTGCACGCGACCAAGCTTCTTTCGGTTGCTCGCTACAGTCATACAGCAGATCTTCAGCGCATAACATGGTTGACGCCCAACATGTCATCATGCAATGCAATTATACCCCGGTAAACGAGGTCCTATGGTGTGCTCTCTCTCTCTCTGTTTGTTTGTTTTTGATAATTGTTGATAATTGATAGTTGTTAACTACACTTTCGTAATCAGGGAGTCCTTTAAAGCTGTTCTTTCTTTCGAGGAAGATAATGACTTAATTCGAACAACTATGGCGCATGCATGTAACACATATGAAACTTCAACCGTATTTAGTTGGAGCGGCAAAGTAAACGTTGGCAGGCCTACGTGAATTACGTTATTTTCTGCACATGTCTTCTTGGGGGCACTGACTTTCGTTCTCTGCGGTTGGAACAGCGAGACAGTGGAGAGTCAGGAAAAGAAAAGACGGTTTTAAATGTCATGCAATAGTAGGTAATAGATTTCTGTTTGTCTAATCGTTCTGGAGTAGTCTCTCCTGATTATGAAACCCACCAATTATTATTATTATCTCCTGATTATGAATAGTCTAAAATCTTCAGAATATTTCTTATATATCATTTGTTTGTGTGCGTGTGCGTATGCGTACGTGTGCACACACTTCCGCACAAATGAAATATAGTAAAAGAAAGTAAACACAAATATCAACAACCACAATTAGATGGTGGCTATGAAATGGGGATGTCATCAGCACATACAGTTGAACAGTTTCCGTGCGTGTGAACTGGTAAGAAACTACATAAAAAAAACATAATTCCGAACAGAGCTCAGCTTTCAGTATAAAATGCGGCAAAATTTAGTTAGCTTGCAGAACTGCACATGCGTTGTCGAATTTCATATGACTCTTTACTACACAAAGTTGTCCAGCTATCCCTCTTGAGCCAACACGTATTCTAATCGTCTCGAAACGTTTCAATGTGTACAATATGAACTGAAGGAAAAGCAAAACCCCCTCTGGCAACGGAGCATCTATTGTCGACGATTCGCCTCTGCTATAGTCCTGTGGGTAGCTGAAGTGCAGCCAGCGAAACTCCTGCGACCCCTATTAAATTGGCGGCACGCCCAAAAGCAGACTACGAAGCGCCTGGGGATCACAAAAGAGGTCTCTTCGCGAACAGTTGCCGCGAGCAGAATTCCTATTCGGGCCGTGAGTCGATACCGGTCATTATTGAAACACCTGAGGTCTTGCCCTGCAGCTATTTTCCTATCTTCTATACTGACAGAGCCTCGAGCTTTGCTCGTGCATTTGCTATAGGAGCTAGTAGAGAAGACGACTGCCCGCCAACGGCAATCACTTAAATCAGGGGATGTGCGCGACATAAATGGTTCATCTCACGTTCGAAATGATATTTGCTCGTCATAAAACATATCTCGTTGTTCCTCTCTAGAGTTTTCTCTCCACCCCCCTCCCTTCAAAACAAAAGAAAGAAAGGGGAAATATTCCGATTCCAGAACATTCTTCGTGTCAAGCCTCGTCGAAGAGTACTGTGTGTATAGGGTTGATTTCGCGTTATACTGCATTGATTTATAACAGCAGAATAAAAGCTCACGAAGTAGAATAAGAAGGACCCGAATAGACCTTGTTTCTGCAACACTCAATGGGTCCAAGAAGTACAGAAAGAAACAAAGCATATTCATGGCATCCTTGTCTCCCTTAGCTTCTTATTTAATCTTAAGTTTTTAGAGGACATGAGGTAAAGATAAACGAGAAAACAGGAGAAGGAGGAAGAGCTATGAATACACAACGATAACTTTCACAGAACTCCGTAGGAGACAGAAGACACCAGGCAGATGAAATCGCATATAAGCTGCTGATGGAATGGACCAACGACAAAATACGCCTGACTTGAGCGAAAACACCAAAAACGAAAACAGTGAACACACAGTGAAAGCTCAAAACCATAAAAACATTCATTTGGACGTTGGCTCCAGCGTCCATACACAAGCGGGTGGGAAAATGAGGAGACAAAAGGACGAACCAAAACTGAAGCCTTGTTGACGCAACCACAGAAGACGACCCTGGATGAATGGCCGAGGCTTCTCTGAGTAAACGCTTCCTACTGACAGGTTGCTTACCAAGGTCCCCTGCCACAAGGGTTCACAGTTTCGGCATTCTTTTAGGTGAGCCGCTAATGTAAAATACGGATTTTTTCTGTACTGCCCCAATCTTGCACTTAAGCATAGCGAAGTTTGTCTAATGTACTCAAAACCGCAGTTTTATAGGACTGACTAAACATTTTCTTATACATGGCACAAAGTTGAGAGAACAAATGGAAAATTGGATATAGCAATAGAAATCAATGCACTTGAAAAGTTCGCAGGCACCTCGTGTTCGTGTTGCAGAACCAACTACCATGGGTAAAAAGGGGCACCTACGTACCGTGTGTTGCCCTCGACTTCATGGGCGTTGCTGGTATAGTGCATCTATTTTGCCCTACGAAGACAGTCGGAGCTGGCAACCGCCCTGGTTTATAGCCGTCAGAGACGCCCTAATTGAAAGAGAACAATCGTTCATCCCCAGCACGCTCATGTCGCTCGCTTTGTATGCGCGACAGATCCCAGCTACGTTTCCTGTTTTACGCGGACAAAACAGACTAGCAACGCCCCACGGCTTTTTCGTCTTATTTTTGCATTACTTTCAGCTGAATGCTTAGTCGTTCTCTTCTGCCTTCTTATTGTCTATTTTGCGTGTATTAGTGAAGATAACAACGATTCTTAAGAGCCACAATTAAAATGGCCAGTGCCCGCATCCAGTGGCACTCTTGATCCTGTGTGATGGTAAGCATTGCTCCCACCAGATGCATTACTGAGCACTGCTTCGGAAAACATCGGCCTCGATGAATCGGTTTTCGCCTTCCGATACCAAGGTTTTGGATTCGATCCCGACCGAGGACTCACCATCTTCCACGAGGGATGTAACATACGTTATACGTGTGTCGAGAACTTTGCGCATCCTCAGGGTTCTAAAGACTGCGTGAAGAAACGTGAAGAAATGCAAGTTTGCACAAATATGGTTCATTATTTAGGACATATGCCGGGCACCATGACGGCGGAGAGCAATCCCGAGCTGATAAGCTCATAAGAACGTGAACGTAAACGCTTACAAGTGAACATTTCGCGAAGCTTCGATGATATAACAAGAGGGTCGCAAGAAGGTTCCGGTTGTCCCATCTGACGTCGTCAACTTGTGCCGACCTGTATGCAATGTTGCTGTTTCTGAAGAAGGCATCAAGCAGTCGTCCCTGCTAATTGGTTCTCTACACAGCCTCCAAAGCTGCGCTGCAATGTATACCGGGCAGGAAATGCGCAGAACATGGGCTTGCATTGTTACTGATCGTTCGAAGTGTACAGAGGGTTAGTGGCTAGTGACCATCGACTTGTGCTGCAATGGATTCCAGGTCGTGTTGGAACTCAGGGTAACGAAGATGCGGATTCTACAGCCTCAATAGCAGTGTGGCCCACGTGTGGCCCACGTGTTTGTCTTCGTTCCTTTCTGTGGTGACCGGCGTCGGACTATTTAGGTGTCTTAACTCCGTATTACCCATGAGAAACGGCTATGGCGAACGATTCGGTGAGACTATAGTCACCACGAAAGATTCGAACAGTCACATGGTAAATCTAATTTGCGCCTATTCAACTTGCCGCCAGACGCACCAGTGGTTGGTCACATGCCGCGTTGGTCGCGTACTAAGCCTGGAGGAGGCTGCCATTTTGGGTGTTCTTCGATGTTACTGTTTATTTCGCAATTATCAATGCTTTGCGCGATGCAAGATGCGAAATGCCGCGTTATGCGACTCTGCATTCATAATGTGGCTGGAAATGGCCTTTTTAGGAGGACAATTTTCGTAAAGCACAACATGGTTTGCCCGCCATGGTGCTAATGTTCTTGTAAACATGCTCAATGTACCCCATACTGCGTAGCTGGGCCTTTCAGTCCTTGACTAACTTAAAATCAATAGCATGGAAGGTGGAATAAAATGACACGCGAGACGAAGAAGAGTCAAGGCGGTGACTAGCTGGGGGTGATTCATGATAAATGAAATAAACCCCGAGACAGAAAGATGGAGACGACACACGTAAATTCCTCATCTTAGTTGTGTCTCGCGGTCTTTTACCACAAGGGAGATTGGCCAGGAACAATTATCACAGCAAAATCTCATTTTATTTAATTATTATTATTATGTATTAGCTTTTCAGTCACTCCACCAGGCTCGGATTTTTGCAGTCCTCTTGATCTGTCTGAAGGAAGATTAGCCACCCAATATTACACCACAGTTCCTCGGGCTCGCCCCAAAAAACTATTGATCATTGTCCCAGTGGAGGAGTGGTATGCATAGCCACACCCCGCAAGTTAGATGGCAATTTTGCAGTCTTCCTGATATCAGCCAATTTATTTTCTGGCCCATGGGCAAGGGCCTACTCTGCCTATTTGCTAACTAGATGCTGCACAACTGTCTTCGCTATGACAGAGAGCAAAGACTCGAAGACTTCCTGTACCGTATTTAACCAGTTCTTGATCAAGTAAAGATCAGTAGGATAAGAGAAAGGAAATTGACCAGTACCCAAGCAGCACTATGCGCTGAAACTTGGGTGCATTAGGGGTGGCCAGGTTAATCAAGATTGCTTTTGCAGCTTGCAGCATGTGAGACACCTGACGACCACCCCTATTGTACCCGACTTTCAGTACATTGTGCTGCAAGGGTATCCAAGTGTAAAATAAAGAAAGGTTTAAACTAAATAATCTCTCACACAGTGTATTGCCACGCAACATAATGACAGTAAGCTATCTAGAATGACAAGCTTACAAGTGAACGTTTCGCAGAGCTTCATATGTTAGCCCACGTGATAAGACATATGCCGATCACTGCGATGCCGGCGGTCTTTCCTGATTGTTTTTTGTGCAATATAAAATTTGTGGAAGGACCAAGCCGGGGCATTCTAAGAGCTGACTCCACTCTTGCGCTTCAGGCAAAGTTCCCTAATAAAGTGCGCACCAGTTGATCACTGAGTCACCCTGTGTACTTCATTCGTGAAAATGCATTCTATAGGTGTCAAACAAAGGCGTGCCCTTTATTACTGACCAGGTCAGTGAACGATATAATTTTGAATGGCGATTGCACGGTTCTCATCATGTTGTGCGGCAAACTTCTATTTTTAGAGCGCTGGTGAGTCGCAGTCATCTGAGATTAATGGCCAAGGTTGGCTTTGCCTGTGGCACCAGGCTTTGGCTCTCCCGCCCGTCAGTGCAGAGCGAGGGGTAATAGCCTAAAGACATGGGTATCCTCCTACCCCGAACCGTCATTCCGCTGCGTAACTTCTAACGATTCACTGCTCTGTTGTGGCAAGTGAATTTCACCAACCGCAACTGTACCTCCTACCCCGAACCGTCATTCCGCTGCGTAACTTCTAACGATTCACTGCTCTGTTGTGGCAAGTGAATTTCACCAACCGCAACTGTACAAGACACACATCTTATATATCGACGCTGCTGAAACCCGTTTGAGCCGCTGTTCTTCTCTAGAATCCAAGTTGTTGTTCTTACCAGGTTGTGTCATCGCAAACGAAAGGGCTCGCCCCTAAATTGGGAGTCAGTCGTTTATTCTGCGGCGGAAGCTGCGTTCCTTCCTTCTTTGCTTTGACTTGAGTAACAAATGCCGTATGCATTGAAAAGAACCACTAATGGGGGTCGTTAATTACCGCTGGCCAAGGAAAATGAAACACCCCCAAGAAACTGTAGACAGAGCGATGGGTGGTCGGAACTTCAGAGCCCGTCCGAGCTTGCGGGCATTGTCTTGGAGACACGGGCAGCGCAACGTCAGGTGCGTGACTTATGGTTCCAGCTGCACCATTGCGTGGGCAAGGCAGGCGCGAAAGCAAATATCAGTGGTTCCCCGCATTATTACACCGGTCCATCGTGAGCAGGAGCCGTAATCGGTTCATCTTTCGCCGCAGTTCCCGCCCCTTCATTTGTGCGCACCTTATGGTTGCTCGCCGAAAGCTCTGTTATTTCCCATCGTTCTGGTAGATAGTGACGGCGAGAGGACAGAATGGTCGGCATGCGTGGATCGCTAATTTCCCTTTTGAGGGTGTGTTTCTTCGTAATAGCATCCTGGATCATCCTGATGCCCTTTGACCCGCTTGTAAGTCACATAGTTGCAAAATGCAAAACACGCAATAGAAGACATATGAGTTGCCTCCAATGTCTGCCCTGACAAGTAGGGACTGGATACGGAATTATTATCAGAAAGGTCAATCTTGAATATTGAATACTGTGGTAGTCATATGCACCGCATAAGTGTCGCAGAAATAGCGTACGCTTATATATCTTTGCTGATTGAATGAGTGATAGGGTGCTATATGCTGATAGGATGAGTGAATGTGAGTGAATGATATCAACCTGTATGACGATTGCTTCTCATCATTTTATGTGTTGAAGTTCTGTTTTAAGAGGGTAGCATTTGGCTGACACCTTCTATCGCCCTTTGATCAGTTCTTTCGAGGTTCAACAAGCTTCGTATCTTCAAAACCAACAATCTTTCAGCAGTTTAACACATTCCAAATTGAGTCACGCGCCACATAAAAAGGAAAGAAAGAAAAGCATGGAATACTATTAAATTACTCAATGTCAGAACATAGAAAAAAAACAGAAAAGAGAACGAGGCGCGGAAGTCTGGAACACGCATGACACGTTCTCAAAACGTGAAGGTGAGTGTGTGTCGTGCGTGTTCCCGTTTCACTTGCCCAGGTGCAAGCGTGCATGATAGAACTTTCTCACTTAAAACTTTTATATATTTTCGGGACCTTCAAGGTCTTCTTGTCTCTATGCGCAGAAATTTATGCATGACCCTTTAACACGCCTAAGAGAAAGATAGGTCTTTTATTGTTCTGGTGAGGTACTACGACCATACTAAAGCTTCAGCGATCCATTTAACCAAACACCAAACGTAACTGCACAAGCAGGCATCCGTAATTTAAAAATTGTGGCAGATGTTCTGAAAGGCGTGGTGTCATAGCATTGCAACGAAAAATAAAAAATAAAGAGAAAACACAATTTAGGCAGCATCAAGAGGGACGCCAGCTAGTCCAGTACTCCCAGAGCTACACTACGACACAGAAGAACCATCTCTCACAAAATTCTTAGACAGAAACAAACATTATTGTACTGTCTCCGCCTCGACCTCCTTCCTAACCATCATCAACTTTTACAACCGTAATAATATAACCACACTCTAACCATAGAACTTCACCGCATAACACGGTGAGAACGAATCACCGTTCAAAATGTCAGTGTGTGTGCTTTTCAAGCGTATGTCTCGCGTCGTCTATAAATTAAACCATCTAGAAAGAAAGCGATATCCTTGTGCCTGTTGTGCGATCGAGCTCAGTTTTTGGTGTCCCGGTATGCTAATGTAGGAAACAATATTTTATCGTGAATGGAACGGCGTTGGGAACATTTGCTTCCTGCATGACACAAGATATTTCAATGAAATTTGATTGTATAATATCTCAATGGTCATGCATCTGAATGGTTGAACACAATTTCCTCGCGAGCCTCACGCAGCGACCAACCGACAGCACACTCTTTCATCTCATGGACCGTCGCTCTTGAGCAGAGAAATATCAGTTCTACTCGGCGGACCAATAAATCTCGGGCCAGTGCTACCGAGAAACACAAGAAGGTAAGTCGGGACCACCCAAGGCCCCCTGTCACCCGCTGCGTTCGGATTCCAATCACTTGGCGCCAGTACAAAACCCCTTCTGGCTCACGTGTGTTTACATCACAGTGAGAAGGCAACTTTCATATCATACCACGCAAATTAAGTTGGACTGTTCGCTCTCAAAACAGAACGACCTAGAGACGGCCGTCACGTAGGGAGATTGCTGTCTTTCATCATCTTGTTAGAACCGCAGTCGTACATCGGCGGCTCCATGTAAGGGTTTCTCTCTTCATGCAACCTTCGTGGTGCTCTCGGGCTTTACATCTTCGTTTGTGGCCATGTCTTGGACGTTTTTCGTTCTTAAGTGTGGATTCTTCGGTTTTATAGTAAACACCGTAGCAGCTACCATCGTTTAATCTCTTTTTCCCAACGGCAAGCCAATGAGTGGTTCCTGATACGCTTTTACAGACAGTTCCTTATGGAGTCAAGTACAGCGTTGCTGTTATGACCGACATAATGCTGGTCCGCTGGAAGCAGTTGTCAACAACATAGGAAAAAGTTAGTGAAGAACTAGAAAAATACAATTTCTTAGTACCTGTCTCTTTACTTGAAGGCGACCAATGTCTGCTTCCGTGTTTCCTTTCATTGCTGACCTGTTTATTTTGTCTTTATTTTGTTTTATTTTTATACTCACATTTGGGACAGAGATGTTTGCACTCCTTTGATGTGGGCACACAGAAATGTTTATGACAAAGTTTGCCACTGTCGCACAACACCATTGTTATCTGGAGATACATCGCAATGTATATCGTTGCTCAAAATTAGATGGAGATCGCAGAAAATGAAGAGCTCAAACTAAGGAACCCTCCTTGTCTCTCAGGAGGTGTTCGTCACCACTAGTCCACCTCTTTCCTCACCACTCCTTCCGTAACACGATGAGAGATTTGGGGAACCAGTAGCTATAATTAGGCGGATACCCTCAGAAAGTGGCGCATGGGACGCAGCCTTCCTCTAAAAAAATATGCCGCCACATTGTTACCAAACGACCTCCACAATACCTGCTTCTCTTGAAGACTGTTGTCCTAATGTTGCTGACATTTTCTGAGAAAATTTAAACTCTTTGCTGCTCCTCAAACGTCTTATCGTTCATTTACCCATGTTCATGTTAGCCCAAGCTCTGGTCTTTCTTGAATCAAATTTTGACTCATGAGTGCTAATAAATCATCTTCGAATTAGCTCCAAGTCATGTGCTCCAGTTATCCTCACTACAAATGCTGTATAAAAGAAATGCCACGTCGTGCATGAAATTAGTGCTAATTAGCACCAATATATATTTTTGATAACCGGTTAACATCGCTGGGTATTCTCCAATTTAGAGTTGTGTATTTATTGTTTGTGGCCATATTCCTTTTTCCCTTTAAATCGGCACCGTGAATAAAATGCGGAAAGTCGCAACACGTCTTAACGGAGTATGCAGATTTTGCACGAAAATTGCACGAACTTGGGAAAATATAAATTTCATTTCCGTCTTACGGTTTCTTAGCTGGGGTCTCATTGTCTTCCTCACACAATCTTCAGCAAGAGAGAGGGTGCTGCTACTGCAGCAAAACATCTGAAGCTTACAACAGATCCACTTCCGGGCGCAATGTTAAGGCCAAGATGGGATGATCTCGTTAAGTATGCATGTGAGCATGACAAGAACTGGCCATTCTACTTGCGACAGAATATTTCCATGTAACGGTGGACCATCATGTCCTCAGCACTGCCAACCTTGGGGCAATAGTCCTCACAGCTTCCTAAGCTGCCCGAATACTACAGAGGAACAACAGGGACATTGTGTATGCTTATATAACTACAAACGAGATTGTGACTCCAAAGTGTGTAAAAAGCCTGAGCTCAGGCGACCTGTCGGTAAGACTTGCACGTCAGGCTGGAAAGCCTGTCGTGTGAATTCCTTCAACATCCAGCATCGTCTCTGCAGCTTGTTATCGAGTCACTTGCCTACTCATCCGCAAGTTAACCCTCCAGATGGGGCTGCAACAGAATACCTAACTTAGTTCTCCACTACTGGTTGCTCTCGTTGAAGGAACCGACTTGGATCAACGTGTCCCCCGTGCTTCAACGAGCAGAAGCAAGCGCAGAATCTGAAGTCCACTATGTATACGACGTAGAGAATGACTGCACCAGTCAGAAGCCAGCGTCTGACGGTAGCAGCGGAGAACGCAGTCACCGGCTTTGACAAAGCACATCGTCTCACAAAGTGGACGCAGATTTTGTAGATCTCCGATGAAACAGCTGTCACATTGCTCATGGTGTGGCGGTTGTGTCGTTAACTATATGTCGCTATGCGCGGGAAAGGTCACGACTGACGCAAAGGAGGAGTATGCATCCTGGGCTGACTTCGCTGGGAACTGTGCCGGTATAAACACAGGAAAACCTTCTTACAACACAGCCGACCGTAGGATTTGATCTCATGACCACCCAGTCTTTAGCACGCGCCTGGCAACTGCCGGGGGGCGAGCATTTAGTCCAATCGGCCATGCCGCTGGTTCACTTTGATCATATAAGCGCTCACCCCAGAGGATTTTAGAACTTTGAAGAGCAAATAGTACAGACCTGGGACGACGTGAAGCAAATTTTCCGCAAATGGCATCACATGGACAGTCCTGTGGAGCATAAAGAAAAAAATATGTGCTCTCCATTAGAATCGAGGGAAATCTTGCATCGAGTACGCTATGTAAAAGCTTGCAGCTCTTGAAATATTGCTCCCTCAAAAACACACAGAGGAAGAAATGTTTGGGTGCAATATATATATATATTGTGAGAAGGAAGGAGGGATGCAACGTCCAAGCGATGCGCGGTTTAATTGAAATATGAGAAGGAATGCGCGTGACGTTAT
>JARGYV010092548.1:0-11596 GCA_029532675.1 Ornithodoros moubata
GCGCATTACGGAACCGAAAACCGCGAGTCGCTAGCGCCACACTGGGCTGAGATATTTAGGTCCAAAGTCAACAATAGCTGATAGGCCACCCTGTAGCTAAGTTGAACGCTATCCGCGTGCGTTCCTCTTGCTGTAGCGGTAATCAAATTAACCAGCGCAGTCTACGCCTTCTTGTACTTCGTTGTCCGTTTGTGTTTGCCTATGCCTCAATACTTGTGCCGGAATAATTTGTAATAATGTACTGTGCACAATGTGCCGATATTTTCTGTGCCGGAATAATTTTCTTTTCTTTTTGTCTTGCAGGTAAGGCGCCCAGCTCTGTTATCGCAAGTGTGGTAAGTTGCGAAATTTGCCGTGTGTGCATTTCTATCTAGCAGTTTTCACCGCAAACAGATGCAGTGGAAACTGGCAGAAAGAAAGCTACAGGTTCTAGGTACAGCATGTCGTATCTAACAGATCTTGGCTGTGGGATATGTGACTCCTGAGTGTGGTGGAAATGTTACCGTTGTTGACTGCCCTACACAGGTGGTGTTTTTGTGGAAGGGTAAAATCAAGAAATAACAAATAATGACAGCTGAATAGCGACAGAAGTTGTGTGAGCCTGGCACAACTCTGTGTCGGTCAGAACTTCTTACCAATCACGTATGAACAGACTGTGCGTATACCTCCGTAGTGATTCTGCAGATACTTATTTTCATATAGTTCGATCACTCAGTTTTCAGTCGTTTATTTGCAGTCAAGTATTTATGCACATTCCGCGACCACCGGCAGAAGCCTTACATTTAACGTTAATATAACGGTCATGTTCATGCCATGTCATCTGTCATTGCTTCGTTGAATTGGGAAAATTGTTGTGGACAACGATGAATCATTCCTCGTCTCCTGACCAGAAATAAGAATAAACGCACAAAATCTTTACAAGCGCGAAAATCTTCCGCAAGCAGCGGGAATGCTTTTACCTGCAAGTTATGCATGCTTCATCATTTACCGTTCAAAATTGCCGTTATTAATAAATCACATAGTACGGTTCCAAGAGCCAAGCAGTCAATTCTTATGTAGGCGTGCAGGATACTAAAACCTCTGAGGTGGCAGTGATTCCGACAACGGACACTTTGGGTTTCAAATTAAACTATTCAGTAAAATATAAATGGATAAAAATAAGGAATAGGTTTAGTGAGTTGCCATAAGTGATGAGCTTTCGGAACAATAGCTTTTATCAATTGCAGTTTCTTCCCATCCAGCTCATGGATCCGGCTTTGTTAGATCTCTGTGCCGAAGGCCATTCTGTCTGGCGTTGGTGTTATCCTTATTTCACTATCACCGTTGGCGACACGAGCCAACGTCACCTAGATAAAAAATTTTCTCATTAGTCATGACTTAGACGGAAAAAGTTCGAGGCTTGCGAAACTGCGGTTTGCGATATTTCGCGCATGCGCACACATGTCGTAACGTGCTTATCGCTTCTTCCTCTGCCATGACTCTGAATTTTCCATGCTTTCAACATAAATGTTGTTTGTGCAGCAAAATGGCGTCACGATAGACAGAGAGATAGTACTAGAGCGGATGGCATGGAATATATTCGTGTCTTCTAGGTGGTGTCGCACGAGCACGGAAAGACCTACATCAGCGGGACAACGCTAATTCTAGCGACATCACGATGAACATTTCAGCAGGTAAAAGCTGATATCACCCCTTGTGTCTAGGAGAAGGTTTAAGGAAAACGACAAAAGGAGGCCACAGTTAACAGCGTTTCAAAAAGCGTCGCCTGTTACGCTTTTTTATTTATTTCATTTCTTTTTCGACAGTTCGCGTCTCTGTATGACATCGTTTGGAGTGGTGATTTGTCCTCGATTTGCGGCTCTAATGCAAGGATTTTTTTATTAATTTATTTTTGCGTCTGTTAGGTACCAGTTGCATGGCCATCAACCGTCAAACTCGCGAGGCTGGCTGGACGTTGGAGAGAATATTGAACACATGATGCGCCAGCTCGTCTGCAGGGCATCATTTCTGTAGTTAGACGGATACTGCTGTTGCGCAGTTACATGGCACTCATGGTAGTCTTCTCTTTTTCGGCGAGAACGTCAGCACTGGTTGGTAAAGAGCACGCACAGGAAGAAACTCATTTCTGGCTTTCTGAAACTCAGGTGAAGGCTCATTGTCAATGAGTCCCTAGTGATGCATTTCAATCTTCGCAGCAGTTAGTCTTAACGTAGAAAAAAGGAGAGGCTTTACTTCCAATGCGGTTTTTACGCTTGCTTCTTGTGTCTCCAACATGTATAGCACGTATAGTGAGGGTCGAATATACAGAGTGATTGAAATTAAGCTTTCTTTATGAAAGCGATTTTAGCGATAAAAACACGCACGCGATAAGAGCATCATACGTGCAGTAGAGAAATACCCTACACCGCCCCTACGGGCGTTCTCTGTGAAGGAGTGTGCTACTGTCTCAACGCTAGTTATTAGTTGAAATGTGTTGCTTAACTGTAATTAGATTTTTTCTGAACAAAATAAAAACCGGGATTAAAGACGCCTGACGTTCTCGTCGAAAAAGAAAGAGAAGGCTTCTACACTCTAAAAACAGAACTTCACCGCATAACACGGCGATGACATGCGATAAGTGTCACAAAAAAGGCGTACGCCCACCGTTTCCAGCAAATAGGGTCAGGAAAAGATATCTTTCGGAATGGCGATTGGTCATCGCCGTGTTATGCGGTGAAGTTCTGTTTTTAGAGTGTACCGACGTCGTGTAACTAAAAAACAAACAGAAGTCATAACCAGCACATCATGGAGAATTTGTGAGGATGTGCGTTCTTCCGCTTCGCTGTCGCACAGCTGCTACCCTTGAAGGCCATACGAGCAACTCGAGTTTAACAGACCGTAAAAATAAATTCCTTATTAAAAACTCATGCGTTAGTGTCGCATGGAAGCAATAAATGAACGCCTGCGATAGGGTAATGCCGGAAGAGAATTTTATACACAGTAATTCGGTATTATTTTAGAGCGCAGAATTTGGGGTGCGCTTATTTAGTTTGTGATGGGGAAACCTCAATTCTTCGTATAACATCGTGAGCGGCAATACAAAAGCTGAAGCTGAAAACAACTATAAAAGAGAATCGAAAGTGGAGTTTTTGAGAAATACGTCCTAGAAAATATATACAGCTGTTTTTGTAAAACTGCCATTATTTGGCGCCTCCGGATAACACTAAGAGGTTAATCGTAAATTAGTTTTGTGCAGTCGTGGCCGGATCATTTTCTTTCTGCCAAGGTACAGCATGCACACCCAAAATATTTGGTGTTTCATTCCCAGCAGATACTTTAAGCTACAACATAAGCTTTTTCGAGGAAAATCGAAGATTACGCGTGCACCTAGCCTGAGTTTTAATTTGGTATCGCCAAAATAGAATCTCGGAGGAAGCTGGGAAAAGAAATACTAAAAGCTCTCTGAATTTTTATGGACATTTCTTATTTGGCACGCGACGCTTTAGCGCCGGAAAAGTAATCTGAAGTCTGTTTAGTTTTCACTGCATTTCTGCCAAATGTTCCGTCCCCGTTAGGTTCGACCTTGGTATCTGGTCATGTCAAATGCCCTTAGTATGCTTTTCGCCCGTGTAAAGTAATCTTCTATTGAGGGATGGCAGAATGAATTCTTTCCCCTTTTTCTTGTCCTCTCAGTGCTTCTCCTCGTTTGGCTTCCGGACGGCCACCAGTACGTTTTGAGAAAACGCAGTATTCATTAATTGCTTACGCTGTATCAGGTTATTTTATGCTCCTGTCGTCACACACATCGGTTGCCTCACAACGTAAACCCACCAATTATTATTATACATCGGTGTATTCACGCGTTTTTTTTTTTCGTTTTTTTTTTGTTTTTTTTTTTTTCTGTCGAGGGCCACGAAGTGCACGAACGGACATACGGTCTGAGTCGGAAAAATCTGGTTGCGATCTAAAATTAAGCTCGCTGACTTCTCTTAGCCCTTGTACAGCGCACCCATTGTGCGATCGTGGCTTCGTGCTGAGCTGCGGGGAGAGGGTTGTCTGCCAACACATGTTGCAGCTGTGTAGAAAAAACTGGGACTCCTGCTGCGGCCACCGTCCTAGGCTTTCAAGTTGCGCCGCGGTTGCAGCTGCCTGCCGCGACATATAGGCCGCGGCGATTGTTCCTCAAGCTGCATGGGTTTGAAGTATTGCACGTCTTCAGCGATTGCGGTGGACTGCCGGCAGTAGTGTTGTGTTCTATACCGAGTAGCGTCGGTTATATCGCCACGCTTTTTGTTTGCCTAACCGCTAGCCGTCTAAAATGTGGTTAAGCAGTTTTTCGAACGCATGGTGACGCGACGCACTCAGTGTCATGATAATTTTGCGTGGCGAAGAATTCTCCTGTGCGAATCTGAATAATTTGGTTGGAAGAATTCAGGTAATGGTATCAAGTAGGGGAGACTAGTGTACCTTCGGTCGTATTATCTGGTAACTGGGGTGGTCTAACTGAGCCAGCAACACAGAGCCCCACACTGAACTATGTTTATTTACTGGGTAGAGGCGCTTCTTCGTACGAAATTTGAACATTTTAGAACTTTTGATTTGCTGATTACAGAAAAAGGGTTTTGGGATGCAAAGTAAATATTTCGCTCGTGTTCTAACTGCGACTCGGTGGCTGAAATTTATGCCCGTGAAATATTCGTACACGATATCCTGTTGTTGATTATTTGATGAGTAAAACGATGCTTCACATTTGTCAGCTGTGGCCGGCTATCCATTGGCTAAGACAACGAAATATACGCCTGGCCACAAATAAACAGCTACGCATTGGCCTTAGGGTGCTAAAACGATATTGAATTTGGAAAAGTCATAAAAATGCAAAGAGCAGTAAAAACGGAAATATCGGAAGATGGTACCGAGATCTCAAAATCCATAATAATGCTATTCACCGTGGCCATGTAAGCACCACGCATCAGAAAATCATTATTCTTGCACTTGAGGTCAGTGAAGCTCGACTTCTTCATCGATGGGCCGAGTATTGTCACGTGTGGGCCGAGGTGCATAAGCATAGTGTACCCTGGTCCACTATGACGAAAATTTGTAACTATTCCAAATAATTGTACACAAATAGCGATCAGTGCATAAAAGAAAGTGTAACCTTTTGAATGGGTTTTAGAAATCGTCAAATATTAACCCTTGTATACTTGTGGTCATTAAAGAGTGGCCCAAGTTACAACAGTCTCTCCCATTTGGTGGGAGGAAAATTCAGTGGCATTCCTCGGAAAATTTTGAAGCACACTGGACGCAGTTCTTGACAAAAAAAAATAAGTCGTAGACAGAGCTAGATAGCTGCAAGTCTATGCTCGCTTTTTCCGTGACTTTTATGTTAATTTGGTTCATAATTGTTTGTTGCAACCTCAGCGCACAGATTTTCATCGTGTTCGGACATTTTTCGAATCAGGGAACGAAACACCTTTCTGATATTTTTAGCTTTGTCGTAGTTCTCGGGGGGTGACTTAGGGAAAGCGATTAGCCCTGTGACTGCGTCTAATTAATTTGTGCAGTGCGTCCTTGTGTACCGGGGCTGCTACGAGAATAGAACATCCATCATTCATCATCAGGGGGCTATTGTCACATTACCGGAGAAGGTAACGTGACAATGGCTCAATGATGGCATTGTGGTTAAGTAGGCCAGCGACGGCACGCGTTGCTTTGTCTTGCCAACGGTGCGTTGCGATCTGTTGGGAAGAGCAGACAACCACCTGAAGTAGTGTCTTTGTGAACAATCCATGGGATGGTGGGAGAGAGAGTGGGAAAGCATTACACAAACATAAATATGCCAGTGTTCAAGAAAACCATAACTATTTGCTTGCCAAAGTGAAGCAAGCATCTTTAGCTTCACCTGCATCAGAAGCTGTTTTATATAAAACGTGTATTAGGGGCCAGTCGTTTTACTGGGTAGTCAGATTCCTCGGGTAACCTTCCGAGGTGGCTACTAGGATTTATTTTTAGCATTAATGTGTACACGTGCAAAATGTACACAGTGCGCCACAAAGGCTGGATATATTCGCAGATCTTCACATTTTAGTTCTGAAAGCGTCACCGTTCTATTGAATCAAGTAAATCAAGTAATCAAGTATCGTTTAAAGGGGGACGGTCTCTACCCGACGACACGTTTAAGTCCGATGCCATCCGAATCGCCGTTGTCAAAAATGGCACACTGCAAATTGTTTTCGTCAGAAACGCAGCAGATATTAAATTAAACGAATTAAATTTATTCGACAACAACGTCCAGTACGTCAACAGGTACAGAAGTCTGTTATTGGACAAAAAGCGCAGTGAATCGAGACTGTAGAAGCAGACGACGGTGTGCCGCGTCTCATTCAAATTGTGGTGTGAGCATTCGCCCGCAAGAAAGGCGAGCGCTGTGATCGCGCGCAAGCTAATCGCGTGTCCCGCCACTTCCAGCTGACGTCACCTGATGACGTTTTTTTATGTAAGAAAGGAGGGAGACGATAAAAGCATGTGATATCCGTTGTCTGCTCTCTCTGCTATTTTTCTTTTTTTTTTTTTTTTTTTTTTTGTGCCTCGAAAAGTATTGAGCTGTCGATGGACTTTTGATGCGGTCTTACATTTCTGCTAACGATTCTTGTTTCAATAAAGTTTCGGGTGCATTTAGTCACGACTCGCCGTGCATGGATATTTTCCCGTGGCCTTCCAGCACAACGGTTGCACATAATGCGTTTTGCACACTGTAATTTCCCCTTGGGTTTGCGTGTGGAGAAAAAATAAATAAAAAAGTAGTGCGCGGCAGTGCGAACCGTCAAACTGAATGATATTTCCTGCGGCGTAGATTTCATGAAAACCTTATGAGAAAGTGCCTACAGGATTCATCTTATCTGATTTCCGTAGACTCCTCCTCCAAGGTTTTCAACAAATCTAGGCAGTGCAAAATATCATTTTGTTTGACGGTTAGCGCTGAGCACATTATTTTTTCTTCACGCAAACCCAAATAGGAAATTACAGTGTATCGATCCATCAAATTCACAATAACCTGACGCTGCGGAATGATGTCTTCTTGAACAGAGAACGAAAAGTCGACTGTGATGGCCTTCAAACACGCAACCGCTGTCCGTGTTGATGCCATAACCGTGCTTTTTATGTCGATACGAAAACGTCTGTCGCCAGTACTTAAAGTCAGCAGTAAGATAGGATGATACAGGAATGGAAATCATTGCAAAATTGTCGCTACGCATCCGCGCATACGTCACAAAATTAAACTTATTCGCCTGCTGGTCTACACCTCATTTAACCATAATAAGTCCACTTCTATTTCTTTTCTTGAGCATTTATCTAGGACTAAGGAATCAGTTTATTTTATATAGTGTAGTATATATTTATAAGAATTACGCCAGTTTATCCGAATCACCGGCGTACCACCGCTGTATTATGTACCGCGATACCATATAGGCTAAAGCCATGGACGACGTCACGAATATCTACGTATATACGTGTGTCCGTCACTGTCGGACAGTTGGTCAAGTGTAAATCTTTCGAGACTGAACACGATGCCATAGTCCACGAAGTCCTCGCCAGTTCTTTTTCTAGTACTCTGCGAGATTTCTTTGGACTCTTGGTATCGTCACGGCCCTTTTTGACCATGGTCCCAATAAATCGTTATTAGCTCCTACAACACAGGCGCGCTCGATCTTGTTGTTCAGGTAAGCTTACACTTCAGCAGTAATCTCTTTCGGCCCTCACTTCAGTTTGGCTGGTTGGAAGTTCCACATCTCTCAGTTCGTACTCCAGATAGAGTACTGCGAAATCGCTGTGTCGCGAAATTGTTATTAATTGGAAGCTACTGCGGCTGTTGCAGATCAATAACCGCGGCGCACAAGACAGGGACACTGCGAGAAGGTCAAAGGGCCCTGCACTTTTAAATCCGCTTTCAAGCCTGTCTTTGGTTTTCTTCGGTTGAACTTGAAATCGAATGAACACTCAAAGCACGGCACTAACGAATCGAAGGATTCCTTTGTCGTCTTGGGGGCGCAGTACGTGTTCTTATGCGATTGACCAGCTGTCATATACCTGATGCCAGCTGCTTTGGACAGACCGTCGATGGCAAGCGTGTGTGCCATGTTACCAACACCCTGGCCTGAGGCTGTCGCACTCTCTTTTGTCGTTTTCAGTGCCAGCGCTGTTGAAGGCTGGCGAAGCTCGTGTCGGGATTTTTTTATGGAAGTTGGGAACTCTGCCATTGCACTCGCTTTACAATCCTACTTCTTCCAAGTAGCAAGAAGAAGACGACTGTGGTGTCGTTCATACTGTTACCTTTTTACGTTCATCGTCGGAATTCGTTCCGCTTTCCTCCTCAGAAATAATAATCCAGTTTCCTTAAGGTCGTACTTTTACATTTTTACGAGCATACATTATAACAAAACTACACCTTCGATTACATCAAGAGAAAGAAAGAAAAAATAAAATAGTATACAATAAACAGTAAAAATAAACAGTATTTCCATGTGGAACAACAAAGAGAAATTTAAATATCCGTTGGAGTGCAACTTAAAGCGAAAAACCTTATGTTTCACACACATACCGTGCTTTGTGTCTCTGTGCAAAATATCATAGGCTTCCAACCTAGAGTTTAGCTTTAACTGGTATTCCCGTATTGCTTAGTACAGCAGATTCCCGGGCGTGCTGGTATTCGCGCATTAAACGTGCATAACCCCCAACAGAAAGCGTTTTGTAGTATGGTGTCAACATGTGTTTGTTTCTCGTATTAAAATTTCCATAGCATTTAGTTTATGAAATTTCGAGATGTGTAACTCCTCCGAAAGAAAAAAGCGCCACGTGTCAGAACTCAACCCTTTAGGGACGTTACCGAATGTGAAGTTCTAAAATGCAGCTAGCTGCAGCCATGGGCAGCGTCACGAAGGGGACAGCCGCCCTTCTCGCCATTATCCAATACATGCGTCAAACTGTGCTTGCAACACAGCCTCAACTTGGGATGTTGTTTTCCTAAATTGTTAGCTTGGTGGCCTGATGGCGCAACACAATTTTTCATTTCCAACTGGTGTGAGGGCGCAATCCTAACCACGCAGTACACCCGGTCTCATAGCATGTATATTGTATTTTGTACCTTGAAAAGCTTGTACTTTATGTACCACTTGTACGCTTGTACGTCTAACAACCTAATTCGGATTGTGACCATCGCGGCCGCAGGTGGCAGACGATGTAAATTATATCGTGGCAGCATCGAACTAGGAGTCACCGGAGAGTATCCAAACGACAAAGGAGTAGGGGAGGCAAAACGCAGTACAGTTGCGGGCACAGTCGATGCTCAGGAGTCGATGCAGATCACGTACCATGAAGAACGCCTCAAATATTCTGTCCATGCGTGCTCCGTCCCTTCCCCTCCCCAACAAAAGTAGTGGTGGCGCCTTCCCTCTCGTCGCACGCGACGCTGTTGCTCCCCAAACTGTCCAAGCTGATACCCTTCGAGTAGCAGTCTGTTGCGCCTGTAAAGCGTGCTTCACATAATTACGTTTTAACTTGTGGTGAAGCCGCCCTACAGGTTATTGCTCAGGAACTGTCAATCCTGTTTAGTACAAAATTCTGAAAGTGTGTTACATGCACCCACTGTGGAGGACTATAGCGTCGGCCCACAATAACGTACTCATCTTACTGCTTCCCACGGTATCTGTTCTATGCGTCAACATCCCTAGTAGCACAATGTACTGAAAGTCAAGTCCATTAGGGGTGGACGGGTTGATAAAGATTGCTTTTGCGGCTTGCGGGATGTAAAACAGGCCGCGATAAACAGGTGAGCCACCTGACGACCACCCCTATTGCACCCGACTTTCAGTACATTGTGCTACTAGGAATTTTTTCCCGCAACCTTCTCAGTTGCGGCATTTCATGGGATGATTAGCACGCTTCTCATGCAGCTTCTTCGTATCGATCTCGCGCATACTATAAGGCCTGACTATGGCTATGTTTGTACTTCAACCCACATATAAGGGGTTAACTACAAAAGCCCATTGTACCCATGTCTTTGTACTAGGCAAAGAACCCTTTGTGCCTCGGACAATTCCACTGTTCGACATATATGCTGTTACAGCACATTCTCATTATTTCGGGACAGTAACAAGCAAAGAAAAGCTGTGTCGGACCCTAGCTCCTTGTTTATACCTGAATACGGCACTCAAATTTAAGACTTTTAAAGTTCGAGCACATTTATTGTTAATGATAATGTTGCACCGAAAGGATATTTTGGGCAAAGTATATAATGCGAGAAGTGGGGTACATGCTGTGTAGTCTCTACAGCACTTTCCAGCGTAATGAACATAATTTATTGACACGCATTTCCCTCACTTATAGGCGCGTTCATTTTTCTAAACTTCGCTGAATATTTGGTTTGCGTGCCGTTCGTGTCAGTGAAGTCTCCGCACAGTAAAATCTGTGAGGTTTGAATAGAGTTTAGCTGTCCTTAGGAACTGTAAAGTGTATCCCTAGCCCTTGACTGTTGTGTGATCCTCTGAAAGCTTATACCTTGAAGATCTCAAATACCAAATATATTCCTCAAGTGCCCATTACTTTTTTAGCAATCGAATTTCAATGTTTTGCATCGTAAAACTGGGAAAGATCAACCATTCACCAAGCAACACTGGGTGAAGCGCCCTGCAGTCTGATGAGAATGGTCTTCCCTCTCCTTGGCGTGATCTCTGTGATGCATGACGACTGTCGTCAAAGATTCACGGTTGCTGCATTCTCGAACATTGCAGTGTACACCCGGTATCCTCATAAATAGGGTGAGAACAAAGTTCTCTCGAAAGGGAAACAAGAAATGTACCGCTTTTTGACCACGGCAAGCAGTTACTATTGGACGGAGCAGACGACGACAAAAGGGGGAGAAGTGAACAGAGGACGCAGATGCCATCTGATCTGACTGTTTTTCGATAGCGTGCAAATCAAGATGCTCTGCAATAGGCATTGCCTTTTACGTAAGGTTTAATAGTAATATGCAAATCGCCCAAATGTTTCGTATGATATTACGTTGCCACGTGATATCTGTCCTCCAATCCAGGAGGCGAAATCAAGTTTTCTCTTTTAGACGTTTTGGGACGCTGCAATCTGCCAATAGCTCACCTTTAAAATTAATTTCTGTAAAAGATAGTGGAGGTTGGAAGCTCACACGTTGTGTTCTTGTAATCTCATACATATACTACATCCCCGAATATAATACTCAACACATTCAACATTCATTTTACCGTTCCTTTAAGCTCCGACTTGCCTTCATAAGCTTCTAGCAATAAGTCAATCCAATACCTTTAATATTTAACACAGTCTGTGTTCATGAATGTTGCTGAAAGGGCTGTGAAAATACATAAAGTCGTTAATGTCGGTTTAAACGGTTGGCGAAACTGGGCCTATCGTTACATCTATCGAACAGCCTGTTTGGCTTGAATAATCTGTGTACTTCGACGTCTGAGATGGTTAGGTGCTCCTTCCATAAGGAGAAAATTATTATTAGAGGTTTTTATTTCCAAAGCAGGAAAAAAATGGAGTACAGAAAAAAAGCAGCAAACGCTGCTTGAAGGCACTGTACCCCGGTACT
>JARGYV010092557.1:0-18612 GCA_029532675.1 Ornithodoros moubata
GTGTCCAGCCTCCACCATTTGTACACCATGATATTTACCGACATCGGCAAGACGGCTGTGGTCAACGTGTTGAGCATGGACCGTAACCTTGACGCGCTTATCCCTTTTCTCAGGGTCACAGGTACGCACACTGCATTGTGTGCTTTTTGAGCGCTAATCGGTAGTTTCTTGAGGAGGAACTTCTACTTTTTCTTTTTTTTGTTGTTCACAAGCATTCACAGCTTTTGCCTGCCGACATGAAATAAGTTTGTGTTTTTTTTTCCTGAAATCTATGGGTCAGGCGCTGACCCTAGATTTCATGTATAAAATTGTCCAATTTGAAAGATAAAGAGAGTTGCGCACAAACTGGAAAAGTATTTGTGATCCAGTCTGTTTCTGCTGTTATTCAGGCGACCCAGAATTCGATCCAAAGCTGTGCAAGTCAGTGTGTTCCGGCTATGCCACGGAGCTCGTTCTGCTAACGGTCCATTATTCAGACAGCGTCAAGTTCCTCCAGAACTACTCCGACACCCTCTACGAACTCAGCCAGCAAGGTAGAAACATCGCTCGACACAGGGGTGCGGCAGATGCAAAACAGAATGCTTTCTTGACTCTAGAATGTACTCCACGTCTCCTGGAGCTGGGGTTGTGGATGGAGCCCACGTGCAAGTTGAGTTCCTACAACCACGAGGGTGTCCCACACCTAATGAGTTGCGTCAAAAAGAGCGCAGAGCACGCCGCCTCGCTCCCTCCCGAGCTTGTGACTGCACTCCGCACATTGCGCCACCTAGGGTTGCCGTCAAACTTCCGCACCAGGGACCCCGGTGAGAGCTCTGCCTGCTTCTCTGTGCAAGTACCTTGCAGTAGTGAGAAAATGTTCCGCTGGCGGAGTGAAACTTTTGGCGTCAGCACTGTGACCATGTTGGACAACCCTTTTAGGCACCTTAAATGGGATCAAGTGCCAATGTCATCCAAAATTACAGTCTCAAAGTACCACAAAAATACCCCCCTCAATTTTGGGTGATGTGGTTAACCCTAAAACGTCAGAGCGAGTTTGCACAGAAGGAACGTGGTGGCCTTTTGTGTCAAATGCTACTCGCGAGAAAAACAAAGTATTCTTCGTATATTTCCAGACGACGAAGAAGAGCTGAAGTTCAAGTATGTCATCATGCAGATTTTTGCTCATGATGGCATGTCCCTGTTCCTGGGCATCTTACAAGTAAGTGGGCGCCATTTTCTGCCTTTGGCATAGGAGTCCTGGTCACGCTCATTTAACTCGTGAAACTGCATTTCTTCACCTTTACAGAGTGTCTCGGAAGAGTTTTTGAAACCTTTTCGTCAATCTGCCGCCTTAGTTGGGCTCCAAGGTGCTCTGGTTGTTTCACTGGTGACACCCATTATCGGAATGCTGCAGTTCATGCTGGGCTACCTCATCTCCTGCCGAGGAACGGATGTACGAGGGCTTTCCTTGTCTGATCAGTTTTTGCTTAGTACAATCGGATTTTAACGTACCCAGCCACGTTTGTAGCACACTGTTGCCATTGGTCTGCAATGGCATCATTGTAGAGTTGAGTCGCTAAGATTATGACATTCTCACATAAATACCGCATTGCAACACTGTTCTGTGTGTGCCAGAAAATGCTTTTCTTTATCTGTTGTTTTATACCTGTACGCTGTCAGATGCATTGAACTGCACTAGATTGACGTGCTGTTTATTGATTTTCCAAATTAGCGCAGTGTAGTTGCGGTAGGTGAAGATTTTCCAGTTTTGTCGAAACGTATTTATTTCATATGGGCATTGACTCGGCAGCCTTCTTTTGCTCATTCTTTTCAGTTCAAGGACCTGACTGCGGTCCCTGTACTGCTTCAGACTCACACGTTGATGAGCATGATCCCACTGTCTTCATCCTGTTACAACCAAGCGCAGCAGGTTGGGCGAAAATCTTTCTTGTCTGTTTGGCCAGTTTGTTTATTGTGTTGCGCTGTAACTGTAACTGAGCTGCTCTGCTGAAGCTGTTAGTTTGATGCACTCTGCCTCCTTTTGACAGGTGCAGGTGGAAATTGTGGAAACCTTGCTCACTTATACCCAGCCTTATTTGGGTGCTGCCGAAACGGAAGAAGGTAAGAAGACGCTTTCCTTGGGGCGAGTGAACTGGTGTGGCAACTCGATACGAGCAGGTGTTTGAAAAAGGCTTCTATTGCTTTCTCCAGCATTGAACAAAAGCCTGTGGACCCAGATGATCCACGAAGTGCTCAAGTACACTTTACGCGCACCGTACACTTTTATTACGGGCTTGAGGATATTATCCGAGCTTCTGCCGCTGCCGCTGCCACTGCAGATAAGAGAGGTAATGTTTCTTTGGTTGGTTGGACCTGGAGGTGTGGTTTACTTGTAGCCCATAGCGTAAAAAGCCAGAGCTTGGGCAAGGAGAAGGCAAGCTCTAGCTATTTACGCTACAGATTTCGTCCACCAGCTCGGCTGCGCATATGCCAATTGATCAGTTTACTTCTAGCCTCTCAGCAAGGAAGACCTGGAGAAGGTGATCAATAGTCGCAAGCTTTGGAGCGCTCATCTTCACTCTCTGAGTGCGGATTTCCAAGAAATTGTTGGTACACTGAGCTGTGAGTTTCTTCCTCACCTTTACTCCTGTTGTTTGTAGGACTAAGGCTTCAGTGCGGGGATAGGGAACGTAAGCTACACTTAATTTTGTCTGTTTTTTCAGACTCCACTTGTCCCATAGTCCAGCAGCTTTTCCGGCGGATCTGCATCCAGCTGTCCGACTTGGCATCTCCGTCGGCGGCTGTCACTGCGAGGGCCCTCTTCGACGTGATGTACGACTACTTTGCGGAAGTGACCGCCCCTGTGAGCACTCTGACGGTGGGGTCGCCGGTGCCGTTTGCTCCGGAGGAAGCGAAGCCCACACAGGTGCTGCCTCCGGTCAAGCCCTGCTGTGCTTCGGGGGGCACCCTGAGCCTGTTCGACCACGTTGCGTACCTTACTGACCACCCACCTTTCAAAGCAGCAGTGCTACACGCACTCAAGGCGAAGTGAGTGTGGATGCTTCCTTTCCTAGTGGCAGCATGCACGCGGCAGGTCTTACGGAGTGTTGAATTGTTCTCTTGCAGCAAGTACAGTGAGCTTTTCGCTCATCTTCTGGGGCTTTTGAATCTGCCGAGCGAAGAGTTGTCTCATATTCACGTGCAAGAGAGCATCATGGTATGTACGCTCTGCTTTATTCGGCTAGTATTGTGGATTTCCTTGTACATTAATGTAGTTGTTCCACTTCATTTATGCGAGCTTGCATTATGTGTGCAGAAATATGTTTACATAAAGTACCTTCATGTTCGTTTTACAACGTACCTTTGTAGATTTTTATGCATACACTTCATGCATTCTACGATTTGGGAGCATTGGATCTTTGACAATTAAGATTGTCAGAAAATTCATGTCCTGTTCTGTCAAATCTCACAACAACGGAAGTAATGATGTTGATGAATGTAGCTTTTGTGGGTCGACTCTTGATCACTGTTTAGTATACCATTGTGTCATTGTGCATCCCATGTGGTGCGTTTATGTTTCATGTATGAACTCTGTGAATACCATTAATTGTTTGTGGCAGAGCGTTAAGGTTTAAAGTCTCTCTAGCCTAGCCTTTTATCGGTAATATACCCTGTTTGCTGCTTGTTTATAAAACGTATTGAGAAACCTGCACTGCTTCATGCACAACTCTGCACTAGCTTCCAACCTGTTGCTAATTCTGAATGTGCTGTTGAAGGCGTACAATATTTATTTTTCAGTCGATCGTGCAGTCCTTGTGCGACCCTGAGATAGCCCTAGTGCCAATTATAGAGTCCTCGTCCACCACAAACACTGTTGTAAGTTGCAGTCGAGCTAATAAATAATGTGAAGTTGAGTTAGTGGAATCAAGGATGCTTTACTCTTTGTCACTTTCAGTGCCGTGACATGAACGAGGGAGCACCAGAAGAAAAGTCGGAGGCAAGAGAAAATGTCACGAAACGGGTAAGACAGTAGTAGTGAATTTGGAGATTGACCCCAATAGGAATGAATTGAATAGCGCCGTCGCCAAGTAGAAAATGCTTTTTAAGCACGGCGGTGAAAATTGCCTGTGCAGAACTTGCTACCACTGTTGAGTTTCTTCCATTTTAGCTCATGAATGCGTTGCTGCCGAAGGAGCAGTTGCAAGCGGTCTGCGTGGCACTGGTGCAGCACATTGAAAATCCGCTCCACGGATTCACCACTCTATTGGCGGCCACGAGGATCCTTGCTATGCTCACTGAAAATGACGTCGGGTTCTATTACGTTAAGGTGTAAGTAACTAACACTTTCTCAGTCTTTTGGATTTCTCTGTACACCAAATGTAAGAAGTATACATATTTGTCGCTGTCACAGCATACATATTCGTGGTGTAAACAGAATGAACAGAATCAGCCAGTGACTATAGCGATCTAAAGTCTACGTCGAAGAGAAGCATTTAAGGTTGTACGAAGTCAATTCATTATCAGGTTGAAAGCACTGCAAGCTTACCGCATGGTTATGAATGCTTTTTGAAGTCAGTCATAATCGTATAAGTAGTCATTCAAGGTGACCTGCTTTAGCCTCGGCCGAGCTCAGAATCACATTCTATATTACTCTGAAATGATTTGTGCAGTGCTCTGGATAAGGATCCCTTGGCTCTAAAGTCTTTGCTGTCTCACCTGAGCTCCGGCTTTGTAAAGGACAACCCTGACTACCTTTCCACTCTGTCAACGGTGCTAGAGTTCCTTCGCGTTCTCACACTGGTGGAGGAAGAGAATACGGTGGCATACCTCAGAAGCTCGCGATTGGGAACGACGCAGCTGGCAGCGTTGCTCGAGTGGAAAGGCTGTGGGTCTGAACCTCCGCATCCGATTTTGCAGCTAGAGAAAATACTCACGGTGAGCCCTCTCAGCACCTGATACCGAATTTTTACGCAGCTAATATGGAGTGACACTGTTTTGCTGAGGGCTAGTGCCTAACTTCACGTTCTTCTGGGGTATTGTACCTCTTCTTNTTTTTTTTTTTTTTTGTTTCCAAGGACTGCTCCAATGAAGAGGAAGGTGTGGAAAGTTTGTTAGGCACCATTACAGATCTGATAGAAATTCTGAACAAAGCCATCACAACGCCAGATAAAGTGGAAAAAGGTGAGAAATGTGCTAATGGTATAGGTTTAATGAACAACTATCTCTTGTTGCTCTTTCTATGTTTGCAAAGACAATAACAGAAAGGGTAACTAGTAATCAGACAAGGTTGTAGAAGCTCCATTTCATGTTTTCCGCACAGATATAATCGAACCTGTGGTGCTGGCCCAAGAAAGCCTGGCTGCCCAGTTTGCAGCTCGGGTCGTCTACATCCTTGGCGAGGTGGACGAAGAGCGGCTGGACCCAACCTTCTGGTTGTCTTCAGCCGTGGGCGATTCCGAGCATGAACCTGTACAGGTGTGCATGCTTTGAAAACTTACGTGTGTCTGAAATGCCCCAGGTCAAGAGCAGACTCTTTAGAACAGGGTCCGAGCTTCTTTGTTGGCTGCTTGAAACCTAGGAGGTTTTGCTTCATCTTGTACTCCCGCAGAGGAGCGTAGCTCCTAAGTAGTTTAGTTCAGTAGCTCTTAAATAAATTAGTTTGATGCGTCATTTTACTGTGGGTTCGCGACCAATGGCATGCCATTTTGCTTTCAGGTTGAAGCAGATCTGGAGAGCATGATGGAACAGACTGTGCCAGACTTTAACCTGAAAAGTGAGCTTGAAAAACTGGCATTGTCAGGTGATGATGATCAGGACGGAAAGAAGGGCTCTTTGTGAGTGTTAGCTTTTGTTTTTCATCTAGGCTACCATAAGTTCCACAAGCACTCCTCTTTGAGCACCTTCTTTCTCGATTTCAGAACAGGGAAGCACAAATCTCAGCTCATGATGGGATCTGAAGCAGACGAACCAGCAAGCAAGAAACCTTTCAGTGAGTGAGGTTTACGACAGGAGTTGCATCCAAGTTTTTTTGTAACTGTGCTGTCTATGTTGCCAAATGTGCCAAGAAAACAGCAGCTGTAACATTAATAAACTCGCAGTTGCTCCAATGCGTGGTCGCGGCTTTCCCAGCCGCGCTAGCCTGGGCCACTCGACGAGAGCCAACGACCCATTCCGGTCTAGACCACCAAATACCAGTCGTCCTCCTTCGATGCACGTGGACGACTTCTTGGCCCTCGAGTCTAACCACCACCCCATGCCGCCAGGACTGGCCAAGCGACCTTCCAAGGCGAGTCTCTCTGCAACGTACTGCGCAGTGTTAGGCTTCGTGTCGTCTGTTAACAGTGCAAAGAGTTTTTTTTATTTCTTTCATTCAGGAAAGCATTCATGGGCGCGGCAGGGGAAACGGAACAGGGGTTGCAGGCTTCGAGGTGGGACGTGCCATACCCTCGAGGGCGAGCAGTCGTTTCTTCAGTCCGCCCAGTGCAGCGTATGCACGTAGAGAACCTAGCCGTATGGACAGGGATTTCAGTTCAGGTACAGTATGCTGACGGGTTTGGGCTTCCGCTGGAAATGGTGGTGTCAAAAATGCTACGTGACTTGTTGAGTTTGTCGTATACCGTATTTGCACGGTTCTAACCCCCCCGATTGTAAAGCGCAGGCGGATTTAGCGAGAAAAATTGCCAAAAATAGTTTGATGCCTATTTTACTGCACAGGAATGAAACTTGAGACCCACACATTCATCTAATGGAACATTTTGTTTTCGTCAGCGACAAGCCATTTGTTGTAGGCAGTGTGCACATAGTCCTTGATCCGTTTATTCAGGCACACCTCGAGCGGCTGCAGCCGAGAACTCATTCCACCAGGTACGACTACGATATCGGTGTTACAAGCCGCTAGCTTTTCTTTCACACGATCATTGACGTGGCACCTGAAGGAGTCCAGAACTAGCATCGCGAGAACACCGACTTCATCTCCACACGCAATCCGTCCAGTCGTTTATAATGTCATTGTCCATCCACCCTTTCGGATGCACTCCGACTTCCACGCCCTTAGCAAATGCCACGCCGGTGGGCAGAGCTCTCCTCTTCACGATTAGGAATGATTTCAACTTCTGCCCATCCAGAACTGCAGCATCGCATCGCTGTGACTCTGTTTCTTTTTGTTGCTGGACAAAACGATTTGCACCTGCTTGCTGCCAGTTGATTCGATGCTGTAACTCTGCGTCTGGTCGGTGTTTCCAATTTGCCCTATCAGGTACTTGTTCGTCCGGTGAAGCCTAATCACGAGCTACTGAAAGACGATCAGCTTCTCCTCCTAGGCTTCTGGGAGCCTCCGACGTATTCTGGTCCTTCTCCTCAGAACGGTTCACGAACTTTATCACTTCTGTTGAAACTGGCAGCTGCCGAGGCCTCAATTCTTTGATGTGGTCTGCTAGTGAATCTTCCAGTTCAGAGAAGCATCCATGCCGAGGTCCGTTGAACCCCTTCCTCGACGCTTTGCAGGAGAAGATTTTCTTTTTCTGCTTCCTCCATTCACACACAGGCACGTTTCTGGAATACCGTAGACGCGTGATGCCACTCTGTTTATAGTAAGAATGACATTTCGCCTCAAAGAAGCTTCATAGTGATGTCTTCGTTGCATCGTGAAGCTCTGCGGGTTGGGCCTTGTTGTTGTTGAATAAACCCCCGGAGGGGTCACGTCACTTGCGACGTCGATGTGAATACGTTTGTGTTTGCTTGTGAATACGATGTATTTGCTTGCACATTCTATTCTAACGCGCACGAGATTTTAAGCTCTAATCTTCCTGGAAAAAAGTGTGCGTTACAATCATTCAAATACAGTACTCGAATTCTGGACCCGTACAAATAATCAGTTTTAAAAAGGGAAGTGCAATTTGTCTGAAAAAGACTAGTCTTTTCTTCCATCTTAGGTGCTGTGTTTGGAACCAGTGGTGCCCGACACAGTTCTATAGTGCCGCGAGTAATCTCTGCCTGGGGCGACGGACGCTCTGCGCCAATACTCTCCAGGCCCATCATGAGCGGAGTTCCCGGAACAAGCAGCAGCGGAGTTCCGAGGCAGATCATAAGTACGGCGTCGGGAACGGGGGGCACCATACCGGGGGACTTGTCGTCATTTCCACGAGGAAGGTGAGCTAGTGCGCTGAATCTTTGCTCAAGTTGCTAAAAAGACAATGCTAGATTGCTGGCAGGGTTGTGCATGTTGGTAACTGCATACCAGCAGGTTTGGACCTCAAAAGTTGTTTTCCCTGTCACAGCCACGATGTGTATGGGAACCCGGGAGTCCCGGGAACGAGCATAACTTCGGATGGGCGCTTCTCCAGAAGTATCCGCAGCCAGGACTTGGTTCCCGGTCATGCGGCTACCCACTGGATAGATCCGAGGGCCAAAGTTCCTGATTCCAGGTCTGCATGGCCTTGTCGTGCCTCTTTGTAAATGTGTTACGTGTTCTACAGGGGCAGCAATTTGTGATGTAGAAGGACATATAGGATCAGCGTGGGATATCTTATTCAGATGATTTGGTGAAAAATTTACTTGAGGAATTAAAACTTTTGAATAAATGTCGTCTCATGTGCTGACATGATGAAGTTGTCCAGTCATATTGCGAAAGGATATTTAAATATCCACCTAGTTCTTGACTGTAGCTTCAAATCATGGCACATACTGAGCTCAAGGCAGCCCACTGTCAAATCTAATAACTCTGACTGCAAATTTCGTTTATAGATTTGTGTAATTACGAAATTGAAGGTTGTTGAACTCTTCACCATTGCTCAGCACCATTGCAAACACTTGTGCCATCTACTACATTTGCCTCATTTGAGGCTGTGACCTTCCATCTGCCCCCCTCCCCTGTGAATGCACAGCAGCCATCAAAGCCCCTGTTCCCAATTCTCTTCAGGTTCATTCCAACCACAAACGGCAGTCCGGTGAGGGTACGCAGGGATGCCGGAGCAGTGGTGGGGCGTCACTTGCGAACCTTCACGAGATGAACGTCATAGAGTGCAGACTGTGTTCCTGTGAGAAATGGACTCACACACAAACAGAAAGGAAAAAAAAAAAAAAAAACTTCGCGACTGTGCGTATTTGGCTTGTTAAAGCGGCAAGTGTGACACAGGTGCGACAATAAATTCGATAATGCAAAATGCTTTCTGCCACCTGTGGTACCTCAAGATAGCAGTAAGTAGGAATTTTTTTTTCGCTTTCACTGTGAAACTAGGATTGGCGTACTGCAGGCTGAATCTTCAGTGTATTTGTAGTGCATAGAACCTCAACAAGTTATCAACAAGAGTTATCAAACCGTTGATCTAACAAAAGAAAGGTCTTCTAAGTGTCTTTGTAAACAGCAATGCCAAGATAACAAATTACTTGTATGCGAAGTTCCCAGTGAAGAAATGGTACTAGAGTCAGGCAGGGTAGAGGAAGAAAAAAAAAAAGAAGTACAACTGGCCTGTCTGTTCCGAGACACACTAGGGGAAGCACAACTCACGAGTGTGTGGCATCAGTTAAACTAGGTCGTCTTGGTTCAAACTGTGGTGCCATAGAAAGACTAGATATCCAGTTGTGAATTTTCAACATAGCCCCCCGCATTGTTATGCCATACTGCTATTACTGCAACAACAGTCTTCTGGAGGGTCAAGCTACTTCTATTAGTGCCATTTGAATGTGCAAATATTAGTGATGCGACCACAACACGCTTTCTTGTTGTTTATTAAATACACTATTTAGTGGGGTACAGTGCACCACAACCTTCACTGTAACAGCTCCCCATCAAAGTGAAGCTAGTAAAAAAAAAAAAAAAAAAAACAGTACGAGAGTTACTTCACTGTCCAAGTAATTCCACTGCTTCACCACCTCGAAAACCTTGTATCGAGAAGCGGGCATTCACTGGTAACAAACAATGCATAACTAGACTTCATTAGAGCTTAGCCTCTCTCAAAAGTAAGATGAAGAACACAAAATGCGGAACAGAAACAGTTTGACATAGCTGAGCAAGAACGAATGTGATTTTACAAGGCACAAACACTCAAAAGAGACGAGGGCCACCTCACACAAAGACAAAGTGTGCCTGCCATTAACTTTTGCCGCATCTCCTGGCAGGGTAGCACGCAAAAGATCTTGTCAACTGTCCCCCAAAAGCTTAGGACCTCAGGTTTACAACCTCGGGCGGCCGCTTCAAGTCCACATGCTCGGTCCGGCCCCGTATTAAAGCCCTAGAAACATGCAGATCAATAAAACCCCTTTTGAGGGCGGATGGCGACGACCCCACAGGAACGCAGTCATCCGCCCTCTTTTGCGCCATTTCCCCCGACCCACCATCTCCGTGCGGTGCACTTGTCACTGGCCCAAGACCCGCCCCGTACCCCAATTGTGCCAATTTCCCCCGGGGGCATTGTTGGCTCCAGGCGGCGGGGCATTCGCTCTGCGGGGCGTTGGGGCTTGTCCAAAGCCACTGACGCCACCTGACCGGTTGGGGAAATAGGTGTACCTGCAGGCAGAAGGTCAACAAGATTGGCCAGTCAAGTTTGCCATTCATTTTTACTTTTGTGCTCTTACGCAGATGTTGTCAAAGAGCCCATCATTGGCCCCCCGTTGCTGTGGGTTATCATAGCAGACATGACTTGACTAAGATGCCCCTAAGCTACGTGCCACGGCCACAAACCATCTCACAGCGTGCTCGTGCGATCCCAGCACACGCCCTTGTGCCGCAAAGGGCATTTGAATGCATGGCAAATATAGTATTCACCACCACAAAAACAAAAGAGATGTAACAGGTAATGAGTGGGCTACTCACAGGATGCTGGGGACCTGGAGCAGATTTCGGCCTCCAAACTCTTGCGGGTATTTGAACATGAGGAAGAAGTAGAGGTGACCAATCAGGATGCCTATGAGCTCGTACAGGCCTCTGAGACACCAAAATTCACAATGAACAACCCTTTCACTTCCGCCCACGTAGAAACTTTCTTTTCAAGGAACACTGCAACCACTTCTAAGTTTGCACAAGTCCTACAGTGCAGCTATCATTGTTCATGGCAACGTAAGCTCAAGAGACATACAATAGAATGTTCATGCTGTTCAATACATCTGTGCAAGATAATCAGAAGTGATTAGGAGATCCTGTGCTAGAACAGTTCTCCAACTTTTTTTTTTTTTCAATCCTTATGGGTTTCTCGAAGAAGCAAAATGCCCGTATTCATATTTTATGCAATCACCTCTCAACGTTCACACGGTGCGGCTATGAAGCACTCTCAACTTACCCGCCGCTCATGACCATGTTGAAAGCAAAGAGTACCCAGGGCAGATAGATTGCCTGCAACAAAACCGTTCCCCACGTTACTGTCGTGTGATGGCCATTATCTGTACCAAAACCGAGCAAAAAATAGCAGATGCCTACGACAGAGAAAGACTTGAGAAAAAGTTTTCACGACTTCGGGTAACCAAACGGTACCTTCACAATTTACCAAGCAGAAGACACAGGCAGTTAAAAGCAGCGGACGTATCCCGGGAAACTAACTTTTCTGCTCTGACTCACACGTGTCAACAAGACACCAAGGCGCTGTGCGACACTCCTTACCTTGAACTGGGTCCCAAACCAGAAGGACACCACCACGTCTTTGTTAAACTGGCACCAGACATAAAGCACGCTCAGAACCAGTGGGTCCATCAGAAGCTAAAAAGCCAAGAAGATCGGTTCCTGAGTAAGCTTGCTAACAGCATGTCCTCAAGGGAACATGCTATCGCAATTCAGCGGCTCACTAGTGCGCATCATCACTGCATATGACACATAAATGGTCCACAACAAGAACGAAACACAAGTTAACTTAATAAAAGCAAATGAAGTACAGGACGAAGTTGCTTACCATCAGGTCAGACAAAAGAGCCACTATCTGGAGGGCTGAGTTAAGGTGACTTTTTGAAAGAAGTGCGATATGAAATAACATGCTGCATATGATGAATCTGTTGCAACATGCTCAAGAACCTTTGGTATTATCATACAATTAGAAGCTACTCTGTCTGTTTGGGATCAAGCACATTTATATTGTCTCTCTGATACCTGGCAATTGCTGCTCTCAAAAGCAACAAAAGTGTTGTACAGCAGCTCTACAAGGATAACGGGGCATTAACTGACGTCTGATGTGCACAAGTGTTAAAAACCATAGCACACAAGGACACTGCTTGGAGAAAGGGGTGCACATCTTGAGAAATGGCTCTGAGCTCCACACTCATATTAATACCAGTCAGTTACCAAATGCACACTAAATATTGCGCAACTAAACGCATCAATAGACATTGTCAACAATGGCATCCCAACACGAGTAACCACAATTATGCACATCAGTTTGCACCTGTGTGTTCAAAAATCTTATCGCTACCATGCTGATGTCACCATGATAGGAGCCAATAAGAAAGCATCTTTCATGGTGCCACAGTTTCTCTCCCAAAATACCTAAAAAAAAAAAACAAACAAACAAATACCCTAGTTTATGATGCAATGGGCCATTTTGTGCCTGTATCATGAGCTAGGAGAAATTCTGCCCTTAACCATATATTGCCTAAGATTCCCGATTCCGTGGTTTCCAACAATGTTAGCAGCACGAAAATGTCTTGTCCTAAGCACCGAATGGTATCGCGAAAACACGTTGGCTAGCGTAAAAATCGCATTACCACGCAGATTCATAACAGGAAAAGGCTCAATGTTAGGAGACAGGACCTTGAGTCTGGCAGCACAAACACAATTTCCTCCGTTATAAATACAGACCTTCCTACACGAACTTGACAACAAAAAGATACAATTATGCAGATCCAGTTGAATAGCAGCATGAAAAAATAATCGGCAGGACGACCATCGAAGAGACCTGTAAATATATGGAAAACGCGAGGATTTGGTGCGTCCTATTCAGGCACTAGCCACTGCGAATAAAATCAGAATTGTCTTACCTGTTTCTAATCGCATTGAATACGTGTAGAGAAAGTAAAGATTTACAAGGTAGTGGAATCCCATTGGGTAGAAGAAAACTGCAGTTAGAGGTCTCCATATCTGCAACCAGAGCAATAAAGGAAATGTTACATCATGAGACTGTAGAGAGCGATATCTATACGTAACTGCATCTATTTATTATTAATTATTCGAAAACGGTTATCGCGTCAACCAGTCCGTCATACATGCGCACATTTGGAAGCGTCTGTCACAAACGCTTCGCAAAGAACGATCAAAATAGAACCACGCGTCTTACCTGGAACTTCTTTACGAACAAATCATACGTAAGAACGAGCAACTGTGGATTTATTAGACGAAACCGTCCCAATATTGGGAATAAAATCGAGAGTCCGAACCAATACCGGGTGAACACAGGTAAACCACGAAACCAGTCTGTGATTTCACTCATGGTTGCTGTGCAAGCAGTCTGTTTGGAACACGATGCCGACACACTAACTGCAAAGACGAGGTTGTTTTGGAGCTTTAGAGGGGAGGAGATAAACCTACGTGTGCACTAGCAAGAGGACAAGTCAACCAGCAGTACAACGATAATGACGATGACGATGACGCAACGTAAGCTCTATGGAGGCGCCTATGGCTATGCTACGCTACGCAACGTGCACACATGCGTGCCTCACAGTTACACTTCACATTTCACACGTGTGTTATAAGTCAATGTATTGTCTATTATCACAGTTTAAATACCAGCATTACTTGTATTATTGGCATAATTATTGGTATCACGCTGTAAAACATGCTATAAAACATGTGACTTCACAACTGGGCACAACACGAAGGTCATGACGCAGTTTTATAACAGAGATAAAAGACGGCTTTTGTTTCTATTACGTAAGCGTTGAATAATATTAAGCACGCATTAATAAGATGTTCTTAAAAACCTCAAATGGTTTGTAATGGTAAAGTGTTGACGCAGTATTCCAAATGAATTGCCATTGTCATCATTTCTAAACTCATGTGTTTTGCGTGCAAGTAATCATGACAATGTCGTGTCGATTTTCGCTCACAGCGTCCAAATATTTGCGTTATGCAGCGAGAACAGTACTCAAAAAGGAAAGCCAGATCTTTACTCCCTTTACAAGTCAGCAACGTTTAATACGGCTGGACGCAAAGCACTGGTGTGCAGCTCCGTCTCAGCACATCGTCGGCGCCCCTGTCTCAGGCACAGTCGTTGAAGACCGAACGGACGCAGAACGGAAGATTGTGACAAACGTTATCGACCGTGTGAATGATCAGATCTGCAGCAAGTCGCACGGCCGACTGTTTGCAGTCATCTACATCCATGGCAAGCAGTTCAAGGTAACCCCTGAGGACTTGATCGTGGTACAATCGAACATGCCCGTTGACATCGGCGACTCGCTGCGACTGGAAAAAGTCTTGATGGTTGGCTCGCGAGACTTCTCGCTTGTTGGAAGACCAACACTGGGTAAAGACTTCGTGAAAGTGGAGGCAACAGTAGTTGAGAAGACGCTTTCACATGTAGTGCGACATTTCCTCTTCAAACAGAGGTCCCGTTTTCACAGATCCTATTTCTACAGGTTCCCTTATACGGTGCTACGCATCAATTCGATTCAGCTTTTGCATCCACTAAACCAAGGTCCAGCAGTACAAGGACTTCACGATAGATTGCTGTATTAACTCCTGCCTGGAGCTGCTTAGTGGCTAAGGCTTAGCCTTTGCACTTAGCAAAGTACGTTTGGACCAGTCTTGCCCTGTTACCCCAAGCATGGTCATTGCACACACTGGAGTCACTATGCTTCCAAACGTAGTTCCAAACTAATAGAAGCCCACTGTTGTCTAAAATTGATGCTACTTCAGACTCTCATCGAGTCTGTTATGTTGTCAGAAAGAAGAGAAAAGCTTGTTTGGTATTGCCATGAATAAAGGCAGTATATAAATAAATCTGAAAAGTCGCTACAAAGCAGAGAATTTCATGGCGGTAGAGTTCTACACCTGGACACCAAAGGGGGTGGTTAGTTGTGCCTCGTTTTACACATTGTATAATGATAATTTCATTTGATCAGCAAATAAGTACGCATATCATTTGGAAAGCTGTTACTGACTTGAAATTTATACTCCATCAAACTGCTTGAATTGCCACTACACAATATTAAGACAAATGAGCAATTTGACGAGCATTGGGAGACCTCTCAGACCATTCAGACCTCTCTCTGCAACGAAGCAAGACAGCAAGCATTACAACTCATCTTGTATTTTCAGATTGAACTGTAGTTACAGATACATACAAGAGTATACAGTACTCGCATAAGCATTTTTTTTGTCCCCTTTTAGAAAAAGCACTTATAAAGTGTGGAGCTAAGTGGACATTTATACAGCATTGTGTACATGGTTAGAAAAGTATGGTGTAAGACGAGTTTTCATAGCTGCGTTTAATATACATGGAAAAGTGAAATCCGCTTCTGCGTTGAGTTGTTCGGCACGTTTTAATCTGGAAGCATACTATACATACCAAAACACTGTGGGGCATTCTGCAGTACTCAACATTTTGAAAAGGCAGACAGTGTAAACACGGTTTTGCCCACAGCTATGAGTGGGGGCGTGGTATTGTCGGCATTGAAAGAAAAAGTTTTGTGGCCATGGCACAGATGCAGGTACAAGCCTTCTCGCTTCCTTCTCTCTACTGAGTGAGGAAATGCAATGGTATCACAAGCAGTGTACACGTGCTCGGTGTCAAACCGCACAGTAGCAGCTGCACAGAGGCTAGCGATTTCTTATTTGGAGCTCTTAAGCAACGTTGCCCGTTCTACGACTATTTTGGTTGTCTTTAATACCAGATTCCTGACTGGGAAAATGCGTATAAAAATAGCCCCAACTGAAACCCTTGCCCATGGAAAAATATTTTCTGAAGGTGTAATGGGGAGGAGAGAGAGACTTCAAAATAGGGTGGGGGGAGGGGCATTCTGATCGGTGCAACTGTTGAAACTATTTCGTTTCTGCAGAGTGTAGCATACACAGCTGTCAGAACTCAGAGATGACTTAGACTGTAACACAATGCATAAATAGTACATAAATGTGGCCGTAACAAAACTGCCTGCGAGTGAAGTAAATTCTCATACGATTCGCACGCTACTCAACACAATATGCAAATATTGGGAAGAACACAATTAAAAAAACACTGAGGAAGACTGCTAGCTTCCAAACAGAAACACAACAAATGTGCGCTCTTCCACGATTCTTCTCGTCCTAAAGCTCACGTCCCCACGGATATTGCATACTGAAAATCAGACACATTCAAAACCAAATGCGGGGCAGAAAAAAATGAAAAATTGCTAGAAACACATACTGCAACCTAATACCATAAATTGGACCCATTGAGGTTCAGTACCATAAAATATCTTTTTTTTTTCTCATTTTCAAAGAGGCCTCCACACAAACTTCCACGCACAATCACAAAGGTATTTTATGTACAAGAACATGTCGCCGCATGTTATGTTCCTACCTGCACCACTGAGTGCCAAGCAAGAGCATGCTCCGGACACTGGGTGCACGTACACATGTATACACACACACACATATATATATATATATATCGATGTTCAGGGGACTATGTCACAGGAGGTCCGAAGAAGGGTATTACCACCTAAACCACAGTGGCAATGTACATATTGCAACTTTTGCTACATGTTTTTATCTATGTATACTATTTATAGAGTATATACAGAAACGTCAACCTGAAGAGAAAAGAAAAATGTTAGGCTTCCTCGTTACAAGCTAGATACGCTCGAGGGCATTTCTAATGTACACTGTACAGCTCCCAGTTTGTGAGATCATTTTTTTAAATTAATAACATTAGATCAGCGTTATTACTGGCAGGATAATGAAAACATCCACTCGATTCAAAGTGCGGGTGCGGCCCAGTGTCTTTGACAGTGAGATGTGCATAACTTTTGGTAAGGAATAAATTATGGCAATGCAGAAGTGCAACTGGAACAGTGGCAGCTCTCAGTGGAAGCAACTACAGCTTTCACCTCCGCTGCCAGTGTACCGCCAAAACCCGGCACAAAAAAATGCAATCTCAACGTAAGGCTTCCCGTTTAAAAACACCATGCCCAGTAACATCAGTGTCTGGTGCCTCTTTAAAACACCAAGGCGACCGGTCCTACGTTATGTGAGCATAAATGTGCTAGGACCTTGTATGCTGGGAGACTGCACCTGGAAGTTAAATATTACAAACTGATTTTCTCTTTTTTTTTTCTTTTTTCCCCACAACCCCACAGACAAATGTAGTCCTCATAACCTGTAGAAAACAATAGTACAGAATACAATGGAGCAGTAACTTCCAAACTACCTTCCACGAAAGCTCTGCAAGGTACTTCTCTTTTTCTGGACTCTACTGTTGTTGCAGCTTTGCACATGTCTCTTGAGCACTATATTTCTTTCGCTTGGTTTTCTTTTCCTCCGAAAGTGGAGCAGTGGACAGAGGACGCCAGAAAAACTGTTGGCAACAATGACGCTGGCGACAAATCAGACAGTGGCGGCCGCTTTCGAGGCACATGCGATGGCGTGCCTCGTCAACCGGTCGTGAAGCAGAGAAGGAAGGAAGTTGTTGACTAGGTACCAACTCATGTGCCATAGTCATGATCCCGCAGGCTTAGAAGCCACCTTGGATGCTTTCTGGTATAGCGTCACTGATGCTATATGCTTGTTGCGCATCACCTGCACAGATCGAGACTGCCGTAAGACGCCAAATCTGCATAAAATTGCAGGTTTTGTGTCTCGGTCATGTCATGGGTTCTGCCTCCTGCTACTAAGATAGCACTGCCTTTTCGTCATTTTGTAACACAGCAGCATGAAAAATTTCCAATCTTGAAGTCACAAGCAGTTGGCAGAAGCTGTTGGCAAACAAGTTCAATCCTATGGCTACTTAAAAACGAACTAGTAGGTGATACACGCAATAAAAACTGGATTGTGAAAAGCTACAACAAAGTTACCGCAATGTTCTATGTATTTGAGACCACAGGCTGCTAGGCAGTGTGTGCTCTCACTAAAATTTTGTCAACTCCAAGTTAAATGTTTTGTGAGCACAAAATACCTCAAAAATAATGTCCTGGTACCCATAGCAGAAGGTTGAACCAAATGGATTGGTTGTGTTGGTTGAAGACGTCCGATTCAGAACAACTGGCCTTTCAGTTGGCTTCACCAGGCGCTCTTGGATGACATCCCACTGGAATATTAAGAAAAAATTTACAAAGTATGTGCCATAAACGGCTTTCAATTTTGAAGCTTAATATCAGCCCTTACTGAGAAGTAATCGGTCAGAATCGCAAGGCTTTATTAGTGGACATCTGCATTCAAAATATTCATCATTTAGACCGCATATGTAGTAGCCTTTCAAATAGTTGAACATATACGAACGGCAAATCTGACATTCGAATATATACGGCCATGATGGCAAACCATGATGGTTAAACTCGTGTGGATGAAAAAGTAAACAGGAAAACATTAAAAACAAGGTTTTGACATTTATTATGAACAAATCAACATTGTAACTGCTTTAACTTGTGGAGCCTGCGCCTAGCCCCATCGAGAGATCATCGCCGGAGCTGCGTGACCGTGTCACACGGACCTCGGGAACGGACAAAAAGGGGCGGACCGGGGGG